>JADRCD010222562.1:0-27500 GCA_019843815.1 Montemys delectorum | reverse complement strand
TCAGTTTGAGATGTGTATTACTGAGAATGTAATTACTTAGAGTGGAAAACAAGCAAACAAACAAACAAAAACCAGGAGCCATTTATCCAACCCAGGAGAGTCAAGGAAAGCTCTGCAGAGAAAGAGATAGTGTGTGAGGTGCTTCTGTGTAACAAAAATTTTCCTCAGCCCCTTACATAAGAGGCTATGGAGAAACTTCTGTCAGCAGAGTTCTTTTCTTGTACACATGAGAGCCTGAGTTTGATCCCCAGATGCCATGTTAAAAACAAAAGCAAAGGATCAAAGAACTGGGCATTGTGGCTCATATCTGTAGTCTTAGTGCTAGTGAGGTGAAGACAGGTACTCGCTCAGGAACTTGCTGGCTAGCCCATCTAGTAAGAAACCTTATCTCAAAAACAAAATAAAATAAGATAAATCACTTTCTTGAGGAACAAAACTTGAAGCTTCCCTCTGACCTCCATATATACTCACATACATGAGTGAGTACATGTGTGTGATATATCTGCACATAAACTTTCCACATACATATATACACACACACATTATTTAAACTATCTACATGCACACACACATATTATCTAATGTTCTTAGATAAAGAAAATAGTCTAAATGGTAGAATACTGATATAAAAATCCATAAACATTTGGAGGGGTGAAGTTCAGAACACACAAACATTTCCAAGGCACTTGGTTTAAATATCATTCAAAAGGCCAGAAGTGCTCGAACAGGCTTTTATGCATAGCAAATACATCATGCACTTTTCTTTGTCATTCTCATGAAATAGCTCCACAAAACAACATACTGAGCTGAGACAACATACTAAGCTGGCACCAGGCTATGACTGACCCTGACACTTGCTGTATCCCCAGTGCACATTGATAATCAGTCAATACATGTTCACTAAGTCTGGATGTAGACTTAGAATCCTTCCCATTTGCTTTTACCCCTTCCTTCCACTAGACATTTCTATAAGATCTTGATTGCTGAGATGAAATTTATTTCCAAAAGTGGGGAACTTTGGGGTTGTCATAACCACACAGAAAATTCTTTACTATGCTCTGCATCTGAACATGCGGAACCTTATGATGCTTCTTCAGTTTCTGTCTGTACTATGATCATCAGTGATGTAGGGGAGCTCTCTACTTTGGGTCAGTGAGTCTCATACATCTCAGTTAACTCAGGTGTCTAAGTTAGGGTCTCTGTTGCTGTGATCAAACTGTATGACCATAAGCAATTTACAGAGGTAAAAGTTTATTCCCATTATATTTCTCCATTACAGTCCATTATAAATAGAATTCAAGAAAGAAAGTCAAGGCAGTAACCAACACAGAGACCATGGGGATGGAGTGTACTTATTGGCTTGTTCCATATGGCTTGCTTAGCCTGCTTTCTATAGTATCTAACACCACCAACCCAGGGGAGGCACCACCTGCATTATTCAGGGCCTTCCCTAGTCAATCACCAGTCAAGTAAATGAACAATGAACTTGCCTACAGGCCAAATTTATGGGGGTATTTTCTCAATTAAGATTCTTTCTTCCAGGATATGCCCATAGATTAAGTCAAGTTGACATTAAAACTATCCAACATATCAGATGACCATATATTTGATTAAAGTTTAGAAATTAATAGCAGGTTATTGATTTTCAACTCACATGAAAAAGTTAATTCCAATTACCCAACAAAAGTCTCCCAAGGAGACATTTTGCATGGACCAACTCATAGAAAAAAAGTAACCTAATCAATTTGAAAATCTCCTATAACACATATGTAAATTAGATATCAGGGCTGAAAATGTCTAGGGAAAAAAAAAACACTTCCATACATTGATTAAATTATTCACTTCATAAGTAGAAGCAGTTTAGAAGGGGAAAGCCCAAGACTGATTGCTCAGACTCTCTAGGGTGAAGGAAACAAACATGTTTTTAAAAGAACTTCTCAGCTTCATAAGGTATCCTTTGCCAACCCCCTAAGGAGATGCCTTAGAGTCTGCTGCACACTGCAGCAGCGCCTGCCCACCTTCTCAGCAGCAAGAAATATGCTCAGCAGTGATTATCAACAGGGAACAAGATCAAAAGGTTGAGAGAATGATTAAGCAAGATAGGATTCCTCTAACAACCTTCTTTTTTTTCCCCTGGACAGATCTTGAATGATAGAAGCCAGAGCAATCTCAAATTGTAGTCAATTACATGCAAAATGTGTTGCTTCAGAGCTCTGTCTGTGGGAACTCCCATTGCTCAAATCTTCTGGGCCTACTGACAATGGGAGCACCATTAAAGCCACAATGATTTGCTACCAGGACAGGAGTGTGACCCAATGTATACCTAACCCTTCCAAATTGAAAAGAAAGAAATAATTTTAGCCGACAGGTTTATGGGAGGAGACCAGAATAAAGCCAAAACGATCCTCAGTCTTTTTATGCAAACAGAGGCTTGAGAGAGACTTGGCCAGTTATCATTGAAGCAATGTTACACTGACATGGAAAATAACTTTCATCATAGAAAGAGCCCAAGGTGACGTGAGCTTGTAACTGTGAAGCTGCAGAGCCTGGTAGTATTCTCTTGTACTCACTAACTGACCTAGCCAAAATCCAGGCTACTTTTACCAAACTACATTGTCCTCAGCTAAGAGACCAAATCCTGTTACTTGTTTTACTTACAAGGCAATGGTGATAGAGCAAAAAGGAGAAAACATAGTTGAAGATTAAAGGTATCTCAAAGTCTCACCTTTAATCCTAACAATCTGATGAAATTGTTATGCCCCCCCCACAGACACATGAACACACACAAATACACAGATACACACATACACACACACACATACCCTATGTGTGTATGTTGTGTATAAGTAGTGTGTGTATCTGTGTATGTATGTGTCTGGGTGTGTTTCTATGTGTGTGTCCAACAGGCATGTGGAAGCCAGAGGAGGACTTGCTATGTCCTATATGATGATTCCTACTTTATTTCCTAGAGACTGGCTCTTTCACTGAACCTGGAGCTTGTAAACATTCTTCTACTCAGCGCCCCCACCCCACCCCATCTGACTCCTTCCTCTTGCTAGGCAGGCTGGCCAAAGGAAGTGAGGTTACTGGGAACTAATCATGCTGGGTTTCTAAGATGGGCACTGAGGACCAAAACTGAGGTCTCTATGCATGTGTAGCAAGTGATCTCAGAATAATATCTCCACATCCTCAGCTATGCTATATGTGAACAGTAAAGAAGCTGGAATCCATAGGTGCAAAGTAACATGTTGAGTATGACCTAGCTAGTAAACAGCAGAAACAGACTCTAAGTTTGACTCAAATATTAATCACTTTTTAACACTATGATTCTTTATGGTAGGGCCTGCAGTTGTCCTCTTCTTGTTTCCCATGGACTGCTGAACATGCTCATTGCATACTGGGTGCTGTGTAAAGATTTGATGAATAAATGAATAATAGATAGATAGACAGATAGATAGATAGACAGACAGACAGACAGACAGACAGATAGATAGATAGTCTAGTGTGTAACTGTTTTCTCTACGATTAAAATATTCTATTCAGTAAAGAAGTGACTTAAAAAAGAAGATAAACAACTTAAACACAGGTTTAGGAAGTCCCTGAAACTGACCAGATTTACTAGGCACAACACTCTCGGAGAAGACAAGATACAAAGACTCTGAGATCAGACTAGCTGCCTGAAAGAGGCATAAAGCAACTGAACCAAGTGAAAAAGACTTAGACAAATGAGTCATTTGGAAAGAACATTCTCCAACCTGCAGGGAGTACAGTGTGCTCCAGGTTCCCAGGTTTGTGAGCTGTCACCTGTGTTGGGGTGGACTTTGGTAATGAAACTGTCTTAGAAACTAATAAAAAAAAAAAAAAAGCATTTCCGCTAATCTAAGAAACTTTTCATGCATAGTCCCATAAGTGATCCCAATTTAACTCATTGGTTCATCAAGTTGGAATTTGGCTGGATCTATATTTTGCTCTGTCATGGGCTCCCTGTTTGGGTTGAGTATGTATCATCTCATACTCAAGGAAAAGTTTTGACATACAATACCTAGTTCAGCTCAGTTTATCTACAAAAAAAAAAAAAATTGAACTCATCCTCTTGTCAAATATATGTTGTGCCAATTTAGAAGTCAGGGTTTCATAAGTGTATTGTTATCCTGAATCCATCCTAATTTTTATTACAATACAGTGACAGAGAGACATAACAGGAAGAGAAATGATTTCCCAGTGGACTAAGATCTTCATTTTCAAAGAATTTATGCATTTCCCTTTAAATATGTAGTAGAATGGATCTGATATTAGTTAGTTTTCATTTAGTCTTTGGGTTTAACCAGAGTATGAATACAGATGCAGTTTCTTTGTAGCAGAATATGATTCATGGGGAGCTGGGGAATCCATGTTCATTTACCACTTTAGAGTTAGTAAGGAATCTTTAAGCAAAAGTTCAGTTTGAGCATGTATTGGAGACCAAATAACTGCCGTGATTTTAACTTCTTGTCTCAGGTTTTTAAGGAGTGGAATCACTGGCATTGTTAGAATAAAGTAAAAGTTTGCAGAGGCTGGGAGTTCAGAGTGGTGGAACTGCTAGTCATACAATCATAGTGGCATGAATGCTTTTCAGGAAGAGAGACAATGGTCATTGTGAATTTAGGGGCATCACAGAGACTATGGTCTTTTGAACCTACAAAATTTAAATGCACTAATAGTAAGAAATTAACCTTCCAAATCATAGAACAGAAGTGGAGGCATATTCTGGTCATTGATGGTTCATTGGGCATGGGCAGCAAGAATGTACCATGAAGTCTCTTCCTGAGGTAGACAGATTATCCAACAACCCTGTGAAGTCTCTTCCTTCCCAAATTCCAGGCTCATGAAACAATTTTTAGAAGTTAAAATTAGTTTATAGAAGCAAACAAGCCAATATGCTTTTCAAAGCATGTGTGCTTTCTTGCAACCCTTGGCCTTTTCTCCATTCAGCCTACATGGTCAATAGCACAGGACTTACTTATACAGAACATAACCTACAACAATAAAATGAAAATTCATTTTTTTACTCTGTGAGCTTCAAAAAAAAAATTTAGCGAAGTAAGAACTCCCTACGGATTGGGGGAACACAAGATAAGAAATGTTATAACTTCTCACTGTTATGATTAATAATTCTCTATGCTAGAAAGATGACAAACTTAGAAAGTAATCAAGGAGAATACAGATGTTGCTGATATCTGAAAAAAACAAGGACTTCTTAGGACTAGCACAATGATTACATAAGGAGACATAGGTTTCCCAGACAGAGCTGTATGATTTATTTACAGATAAGGTCTGTATTTCAAGATATGACTAATATTTCAGAGAAGAATAACTATACAAAGTGATTAGGTCGTTAGGTACCAGTTAGGTAAACAACTAGCCAGTGTTTCAGTTGCTAAACAGCCACTAAGATCAATTTTGTGAATTCTAACTTGATAGGTAAGGGTTGTTTTTTTTTTTTTTAAAGCACAAGGCTCGAAATATTTTTAATATTCCCTTCATCTTAGTAGTTGTTGCGTGTATATGAAAATGCCAGTGGGAATTATAGTGATAGATCAACATATTTTAGAAAAGAGAATCCTATACTTAACCACAAAAAAATCTTTCTTATTATGTATGTATTGCACTTCCAGGGTGCCAGTGTGTCAGCCCAAAGATGGAAACAGCCAATTCTATAGTCTTTCTGGTTTATTACATAGGTGACTGAAACAAAAGGAAAATCCATGTAGCAAGGAGATAGAAAAAATAGATAGGGTTCTGAGGTACTATATTAACATCAATATTACTTATACACAGTTGTTAGCACTCCCACACCATGAAAATAGATAAATATATAGACTATGAGTGGCTAACATTTTACCATAATGCTAGTGAATCACATCATTCAAAGAAAACACATGAAGGTTTTATCATGAAGGTGACATTAAAGTTTTAGAAGTAGAAATAGCATCTCCATGAAGCTGAATGATAACTCTCAGGGACCTCAACCATTATATTTCCTCCTGCACTAAGTTCTTCTCTCTATCCTTAAAATATCACTGCGAGGGGAAAAGAACTAAGATACTATAACAACTTTCTAAATGTCATATTCCTTTTCTCTTCAAATTAGTGGATTAACAGAATATGTGAATGATTTTTAAATTGCCCTTTAGAGAAAAATATCTACTTGAAAATCATTCCTTTTGTTCTCTTTGGAATCATTCCCCAAATACAATATGGACATTAATAATCTATCCCATTGATGGATAGGAATATATATTAATATCTTTCCTTATTTGTTTATATTGATATCCATTGCTATACAGATATAATAAACATCTTTATGTGTTCATATATATGTATACATATATATGTAAAATATGTTTCATATATTTTAGTAATATATATGTGCCTTATATATAATAATGTCTTTTGACCTTTTATTCAAAATGTGACAAAATACAAATATAATAAGATTGTCCTCTTAATATATTACTCTGTTCCATCAGGGAAAAGCATATGTCTGACATAGGAGCCTATTATATTTTTTAGACATGAAGCTGACATTACCAACAAACAAAGAACAGGAAGTAAACTGTTATTAAGAATTTTCTGGGATGGGGAGATGGCTCAGTAATTAAGAGCACTGACTGTTCTTCTAGAGGTCTTGAGTTCAATTCCCTGCAACCACAGGGTGGCTCACAACCATCAGTAATGGAATCCCATCCCTTCTTCTGGTTTGGCTGAAGACAGCTACAGCATACTCACATACATAAAATAAATAAATAAATTCTTTTAAAAAATACTCTTATGAGAATTACAACCAGTAAAAAATGCAACGTAGTGGAGACAGGTTCCAATACATACATCTACAAAACACCTAAGGCTCGGGGAACATCACAGAACAGCTTCCTAGAAGACACAAAATTGTGGATGTTCTCTTCATGAAGTCTTTAACAGAGCTGGTTTTCTCTCTGCTTTGCCCTTGTGTCTAATGCTGCTTTCTCAATGATGCCTAGTCTAACCTTTTATTTAATCTTAGCACCTTTCTTTTTGCATTTTTAAATTATTTGATTAATAGTATATATCAATTACAGCTTCCTAAAAGACACAATCTCACAGCAAACTCCCTGACATTCTGGCTCTTGGGGATGTCAGAAGCTACATCTATAAAGTCTCACCAACATGATTGTGCATATGAAGAAGGCTGATACACAGGGTTTTCTCCATACTCTCTGTGTTAAGATCTTACACCAGGGACCTCAAGTGTCAAGGTCTCTCCACTGGGATCTTAGACATATAATTTTGTAGAACACTGAAAAGGGCTACAATGTTGGATCAGCATCAGCATCTACCAAATGGGTCAGGATTCCAAGCATATGCCAGGGTAGTTCAGAAAGCCATTAAGTATTGTAATTCACATAGTAAACAAAAGTGAACCTGACTCCATTCTCTGTCTCAAAAAAATTCAGAAAGAAAAAATATACACATGTATGTATAGATATATGCATATATACATAGGTAGACACTCATATGATTTCTTAATTCTTCTGGTGCCATGCTTACTCTATCAATAATTCAGAATATGTGTATGTCATCCTTCTCTGATCATACACTATACTATGCTTTATGTTAGAAAATGACTTATTGATCCTCATTAGTATGACATGTGCTTAGATTTGTTTCCCCAGGTAATGGAGACAGATTCTGGTCATTTTTAAAGAATCTTTCAACCTGTCTTATTATCATGTTCCTCAGTCAGTGTTGCAATGCAACTAGACAGTGACAGAGAAGAATTATGCGGAGATTGATTCACTATCTCATTCCCTGTTCTCGTTCTTCCTAGCACTATTTTCCTTATTTTTGTGCTGTGCTGTCCTAGACCTGGAAACAGCTCCACTATCTTCTCAAGCTGATTCACCAAGCATATTTTAATTTTATATTTAGTTGGTAGAATTTTTATTTAAATTGTATACACACACACACACACACACACACACACACACACACACACACATGACTTAATCTCACAGTCTATTATTCACATTCCAGAAGTTAAAGGAGCATTAGGCATAATACGATAGATAGGGTTTTGGTAAGTGTGAGTCTATAGTCAAATCTTTTACTGCTACAGTGAAATGTCAACAAATGGTAAGAGAGTTGCTAACTAACAAAAGGGTGAAGGTAACTAGCAAGTAAAAGCAGGTTATTGTGTATGCAGAGATGCAAGCTGAAAGAGAGGGTGACTGGAAGTATATCTACTAGGACACTTAATTCTAACAGATTCATATGCCCTGAACTTACCTATAGAACTTCCAAGTTCAGATCGAATTTCTTTTCACTTAATGCAATCTTTTAAATTTTCACTAATGTTTTTACAGTTCATTTAATTTCTCTGATGCCATGCTTACTCTATCAATAATCCAGAATGTATACACATGAACCTACTCCACCCATAACATTGTACTAAGTTTTATGAGTGGAAATAAGGAAATAACCTCCTTCATAGTGATATATGCAAAAAAAAAAAAAAAAAAAAAATCCCAGGGACTGGAGTTGGCTTCAAGCTATCCTTCTACATTCATTCAGCCTATCTCATTATCACATTCAGCCATCAGGGTTAAGATGTAGCTAGTCAGCTAAGGCCAAAGAAGGGTTACACAGAGACTCATTCCCTCAGGAAAGAACATGAATGTACCACCATGTTAGTAATGGCTACGGCCAGCATCAGTGCTAAGGAAAGCAAGAACATGGTCCTTGCCCTTGGGAAATTTGCAGGTAGTTTGGGAAATAAACAGATCAATACACCAATGTAGTAAATGCTGTAATACAGTACTACACATGACACTGTCATAACAAAGTGGAAGTAATAGCCACTTCTCTTTAAGGAGGTCAGAAATGATTTAAGCAAAGGGATAACATCTAGGGTGCACTTTGAAGATTTTTTTAGCCACTTACTATACCAGAATTTTATATGTAAGTATAAAGGGTGAAGTCTAAAATTATTTTTTATTTATTTTTTCTTTTTATTGGATATTTTCCAATGTTATCCCCTTTCCATGTCTCCCCTCCAGAAATTCCATATTCCATCCCCCCTCCCTATTCCTCTATAAGGGTGCTCTTTCACTCCTCCACCCACTCCTACCTTCCAGCCCCGGCATTTCCCTACACTGGGGAATCGAACCCCACTCAGGACCAAGGGCCATTCCTCCCACTGATATCCAACAAGGCCATCCTCTGCCACATATGTGGCCGAAGAGGTGGCTCAGTGGTTATGAGTACTGACTGCTCTCCCAGAGGTCCTGAGTTCAATTCCCAGCAATCACGTGGTGGCTCACAACCAACAGTAATGGAATCTGATGATCTCTTCTGGTGTGTCTGAAGAAAGCTGCAGTGTACTTATATTAAATAAATAAATAAATAAATAAGAATTTTCCAGTCTCAAATTATCAAACTACTTTACTCTCTTCAAAGTTTCAGAAGATAGATTTATTGATCAGGTATGTAATTTGAGTCAAGAAATGATGATTCCTCACATTTGAGAAGACAGAAAATTGATTAAACAGGCAGATAATAAGCAGCTGTGATATATACATGGCATTTTGGAAGGGAAAGGAAACTCATGACATTACAGCACCAAGATTAAAAAAAGACAAGCTATAACTTTTATCTCTGATCTTTAATTTTGTCTGACTGGAGTTTTTACAAATATGGAAATTTTAAATATACTTCAGTATGGTAAAAAAAAAAATTCCAGTCCTTGTATGATATATGTGCACTAATTCCCAGAATCTCAGATATGTTCCTTTGTGTGGCTCAAGTACATGTACAGTTATGGCTTAGTAAAGGGACTTGACATGGGAAGTATCCTGCAGTCATGGCAAACCCCGTATAAACCACAGTATCCATATAAGAGAGAGGGGATGGTAGGAGTTAAAAATGGAGCTGTGTAGTAGAAACTAAGGATATACTCTGATGTACTTGGTCAGTAAAGGAGCAAGGAATGCAGGTAGCTTATGGAATACAGAAAGATAGGAATGCAGGTAGCCTATGGAATACAGAAAGATAAAAAGACTTAACCTCTACAACCTCTAGAGAAACTGCATTCCCACTGAGACCCTTCTTTACAACTGTAAGACATCAAGCATTAGGAAATGTAGTATCAGAAAATGTAATATCACAAATGTGTGTTGCTTTAAACCACAAAGTATGTGGTAACCCACTACATTACATAGTGACTAATACATTTGCCTAAACCATGAAGGGAAACCAGGTTAGGCCTGTAAGCATAGAAGGCATCCAATCCTGTTGCACTTTGAGGAGTTCTATACACAAAAAAACAAATTTCCCAAAGTGTTGAAAGGAATTTGTTATCATAAGTAAAGCTATCACTTTGTGCACTTTCTTAGTATTTTTGGAATATGTATTGAGGCTGACTTAACAACACACAACCTTTGGGCATCTTAGTTATTTTTTTATAAAATGAATATGTTAAACCTTAATGGTTGTGGATGGGCCAGATACTCCTCTAACTAAAATTACCAGATCAACTACAAACTAAAGAAATGACCACAATCTAGTCCATGGATCAGGAGCAGAATCATTCACCATTGTGGCTAACTTTCCAAAACACCACGTCTTACTGAAATGACCTGACTTTATAAAGATCCATGGAAGTGCTAAAGCCCAAATACAAACACAGATGTTACTCGAGGGAAAACTAAGCACTGACATTATTTGTCCTTTTTCTTATGAACAAGAACCTTGATGAAAATTTTTCACTCAGAAATCTAACACCAAAACATAGATTCTCAGTTTACTGAAAAGATTACCAGGGTGCCAGGAAAAGGAAATTATTGGTTAAATCTAAAGGTTTTCGAAAAGCAGAAGCTTTAGGTGATGGGAATCTTATAAAACAGAGGGACAAACATGGGATGCTGTCTCTGTTTACGAAGACTGCTAGGAGATCCAGGAAGTATACACAATGGCACTCAGTGTTTCTTTGTGTTTTGCATTACATATTTTAAAAGTATATATTTCCCTGTGGTGGAAACAGTAGATAGATCAATTTTTAAAAACACCTGACATTTGACTTTCTCAACCTTAAAGTTTAACAAGGCAGACTAGAGACAAGTACAAAGGTCCCTGAGACTATGTAATAGAGAATTCTATTTGTGGCAGTCAGGGAAAGCTCCCTTGAAAGAACTGTAAATTAAACTGACACTTAAATGAAAGGAGAAGACCCTTAGGAGAAAGAAATGTTGAATACGACAGGTACATAAATAATTGTTGTACAGAATTCTGTCTAATGCACACAGTATAGATTTATCATTATAAGAAAGGATGCAGAAAGACTAGGAAGATGTCTTAAATTAAACTGGTAGCAGGAGAATAAAAGATACATTCAAGAAATACTGAGGAGTCAAATGTGATACATTAAAGGCAAAAGAAGCATCATTGGAATTGGTATGATCAAATATCAAATGGATTGGATGATCCTCTGTGTTGGAGAGCACTGAAGAAGTAGGTTGATCAGTAGGAAACTGTAAACTTTGGGACGTGATCTGATGTTCCTCTAAGACAGCGAAGTGCAGAGGTTTGTTAGGGAGTTGGACATCCAGGTCAGTGGTGCAGGATTAAACTTTCTGTAGAAGATTAAAGTTTGTAGTAGTAAATAAGGGTTAGCTAGTTTCATAGAGACATATGGGGCATTTTGAGGAAAACAAAATTAGCACTGAGAACCTCAGAAAATTACAGGCCATGTGCATGACTAAATGGTAAGTTAGAAGATTAGGGGCTTTGAATCCAATAAGGACTTGATCACCTAGGAAATAGAAAGAAAAAAAAATGATGGAAATGTACCAACTGTCTTTATCAAGGTACCTATTTCTACCATGGGTCAATCCTATGCTGTCTGCCCTCAAACATCAACTTTCTTTTAGAAGCTATTTTGCCTTGTGCTTTTTGTCCTTTTTGTGTGTGTGTCCTTTTCTAGAATTCCATGTTTTAGATGAGTCCTTAAAAATGAAACAAGTTAAGCTATTAACTCAAGAGTATACAACTAATTTAAGTTGGTCTTTTTAATATAGCAGGTTTCTATCTTACTATGTTGACTGATGAGAAATAAACTGTACTCAATTACCACAGAAATGGAAGGTCTTTGTTAAAAGAAAAAACTATAACAATGAGCAATGATCAAGATTTTCTTTAGGTAGTTAGGAGATGACAATCCAGTTTTCTTTGTTGATGTTTTATTTGAAAAATGGGTTCCCTATGGTGGTAATTCTAAATTCTAAACCCCCAGCAGTAGAACAAAGACTAGGACCTCATTTTGTTCAAGGGCAGAGCACACAATTGTGTGTGACATAGGGGTTGGATTATACTTTTAAAATGAAGGATAGTTATTAGGAACAAAATGTCTCATACAAATAATGAGAATGAACCCTCCACAAAAATTACCTCTTAAAATACCATGATTCTCTAGGCTTCCTCCTGCTTTCCTTGTCATCTTAGCAAATAACTTTGATGACCAGAGGATTTTTCCAGGTCTGTTTCAGTCATTATAATAGCAATAAATCCAACAAGGATCATATGCTCTTCCGTTAAATTCTTATAACACATCTCTCTTCACAAACAGGTTATAACTTTTGGTTCAATTAAACCTCTAGGAATACTCAAATCCCTACCAGATATAACAACAAACAAACAAAAACATAATGTATTTTATACCATGAACCACTGGGAAAATACAAGGTAGTTTTATCTTTAAAAACAGGCTGGAGAGGGAAGTAAGCTTATACTCAGGACTGAATAAATAGCAGGGACACTCAAGAGTTGATCTAATGCTACGAGCTGTGCACTGTGTGTGTGTGTGTGTGTGTGTGTGTGTGTGTGTGTGTGTGTGTATGTGTGTATGTGTTCGTGTGTGTGTATTCTAACCATAAAAAATGTCAAGAGATAGGCAAAATTAAGTGACAAATAGATGTTCATATGTTATAGTTTGGATAAGAAGTGTGCCTTAAAGCTTATGTGCTGAAGAGTTGGCTGCTGTTCCACAGAATTGAGCTTTGGGAAATCACATGAACTCCAACTTCATGGAAGGATGGACCCATTAAGTGACACTATAGGGATGTGGTGGACATGTTCAGAGATGAGCCTGATTGGAAGAGCTAGGATACATGTAGCATTCCAGCCTCTGGTCCCTTTTCCTCTTGGCTTCCTTGCTAGTGGAAGACAATAACTTCCCTCTGCCATGTCCTCATGTCATGACCTTCCTGCCTTGCTGCATGGTTAAAAATGGTAGAGCCAGGTAACCATGAATTGAAATCACTGAATTCAAGAATAAAATAAATTCTTCTTCCTTTAAGCTGTTCTTTTAGAGTTCATCAATGAAAAGTTACTATTATAGCACATTTCAAGCATGATTGGTAGAGGACAAAATGGGTCTTGTATAATGGAAGTCATAGAATGAGGCTGTTTAGAGCAAAATTATTGAAGTTTACCACTAGCAGCTTCAACTATGAGTAATCATTAGTATTGATTGTCCCTATGATTGCATGTCAATGTCTCAGAATATTTTATGTGTCATCTTTCAAAAACAGGGCTACAACTGTCCATTTATTACAAAGTATCAACTCTTAGGTTCAAAATACAGTTTAATCAAAATATTGAAAGTAAATTTGTTTTAAACCCCATGACTTTCTTAGAGTCTTGAGTTCTGCTATTCAAATAGATAAACACTTACCATAAAACATTCTATACTGGCAGATGTTTCTAGAAAAATTCCAAATCAGTGGCAGCCTAGGAAATTAGCCAATTTCAAAGGCCCTTAACAAGCAAGTTGAAAATAAGAGGAGTACTATGAAGTGAGTTTTGAAAAGCCAGTATAATAATCACACTGTGAATCACTTGGGAAAAAGAATGTCATCGTCACAGTAAATCGGAATAAATGGAACAGATGTAGCTCACCTGAGAGACAACAAATACTAGGAAAGAAATCATCAAGATGAACAAAGAAAGCCCTAACCCGACCCTGTAAAACATGCAAGGAAAGGTCCACAAAAGGCTCAAGAGCTAGCCTGTGACACAGATGCCTTGGTGGGGTTGAGGGCTTGCTCCCCACATCCATCATTTCCAACTGCAAATCCCACTGGGAGGCAGAGTCATTAAAGTGCCCAGCCTTCCTTGTCCCTTACTTAAAATCTACTTCCTATGTCAGTCAACCATCTGCACAGAAAACTAAATGGTGCAGCATGCATAGCCTGAGAGGTAGTTGCTGTGTCCTAAGGTTGTAAATGCTGCCTTTCCCGACTTTCTAGCCAGCAGTGAATGTAAGAGCATTAGAGGATAAATACATTCCTCACACTGCCTCATTGCTCGGAGGTTGAAGATATAGTTTACAGGTAAATGGAATGGCACACTTCCTTTCTTTACATAGTAAATGCTGCAACTGTAACATTCATTTCTTGCAAAGAGCATCTAAGTAGACTAGGGAATGGGCATCATTGAAAATTTAAATTTTAACCTTTTCACTCTGTTTTTAAGAATGTCCAGAATAGCCTGGCAGTGGTGGTGCAAGCCTTTAATCTCAGCACTCAGGAGGCAGAGGCAGGCGGATTTCTGAGTTCAAGGCCAGTCTGGTCTACAGGGTGAGTTCCAGGACAGCCAGGGCTATACAGAGAAAACCTGTCTAGAAAAAACAACAACAACAAAAAAAAAAAAAAAAAAAAAAAAACCAAAAAACAAAAAAAAATGCCCAGAATGCTTGCACAGATACTAGTCAACTTTGAGGGTCCTGCACATAAAATTTCAGCATGGCCCACATTCTTTCCATACTTTACTGTGTTTGGACTTGCTACATAGAATTATTAAGGAGACAATTTACTCATTTCTTCCAGCAAACAACTGCTGAGTATCTACTATTATATAAGGCAAATTTCCAAAAGTTATAGTTGGAACAAAATAAACAAATAACAATGACAACACAGAGAAAAAGAAACCCAAGTTTATATCTTGGTTAGCCAGATCTACTGGAAAGTAACTGTATGAAGGATAGGAGAATATATCCAAAAATAAAACAGCAGCATATTGTGACCAACCAGGAGCCAGATCTGGTATCCTATCTTTAAAGTAACCTAGGAGAGTTAGGGGATAAGTAAGTTGGGGACAAGAAAATGACAGAAGTTCTTGCTAGCCAAACCTGGAGACGAATATGTCAGATGTGACCTTTGCCTTGACATTTGCAGAGGCTCCTATTATCTCCTCTTGACAATATGTTACAAGACTTGATTTTGAAAACATTCCAAGACATAATATTAAAAAGTCAAATAAAATGACTAGCTATTCAGTTCAGAGACCTTTGGCTCTTCATTTTTTTAAAAAATCCAGTTGCAGACATCAACAGCAAGTATTCCAATGCCTTTTTCAGTGTTTTGCTCTTCCATAGCACTTCTGGAGGTAACCACGGGTGTGAATGAAAATTCCTCACAGGTCTTTGATACTGAGACTGTTTCTAGACATTCCTTCAATAGAATTTAAGTAAGAGTGCATTGTAAGACCTCCCAACAGGTTTACATCAGGTAGATCTTTGTTCCTATCAAATCTTTTAATAGTTTAAAATTACCAAACTTTATTTTAAAAATAGGCATATCAGAAATGACTTTGTATTTCTATAATGAATAAAAAACTGATTCTTTTTGAAAAAAAAAAAAAAGCTGAAGTGAATGAACACTGAAGTTTCCCAAAGTAGATCAGGCGTGAAGGCAAAATTCAAATCCTTAACTAACTGGTAGATGTGCAATCTGCTTTTTGCTTCTGTCGTTTCTCTTCTCTCATTTACCTCACCTAACCCCTGTGGCTCCAGATTTTACTTTTCTATTCCTCTTTCCTGTGAACCATTCTTACTGGATAGTCTACTAAACAGCAAAGCTCTCTACTGCTGCAAGTACCTTAGTCCTTTAAGGAAAAATTAAAATAGTCTTTTCTATCTCATCTCAAGTAAAAATGTTCCATAATCACTGCTTGCTAAACACCCTGACCAACACTCACCTAGACAACTTCAGCCAGCTTGGATCCTTTTATATTCACTCTGTATGACAATGTAACAACAGTAAAGAAAGAAACAAATGTTACAAACATTCTTTTCTTTTCTTTTCTTTTCTTTTTTCTGCCTGGCTTGGCTTTTACTTTTCTGGCTGGGATCATTTTGGCAAACAGTTTTCTCTGGCCTGCTTAAGATATGTTCTCAGCATTGGCTTCCCAGTAGTGGTAGAAGAAATATACAGACAAACATGCTTCTTGGATTCCTCTTTGCCAAGTATTCCTCCCCTTTTAGGGTAAAGCCAAATTAGGGAGATCACCGACTGGTCATTGACAGGATCCTAAGGCAGGCTTTGAGGATCCAAAGTAAATCAATCTCCAATGCAAGGTCCAGTGTTTCCCCCAGGACATTGTATTTACATGTTCTACATTCTTAAGAAAGAATCCCGGGATTTTCCTAGTGCATCCTGCTTCCCTTTTTGTGGACCCTGATGCCAGCTAAGGTCCGTACAATAAAAGCAAGCTGACAGAGCAAGAGTAGATTATTCTGGCACTTTTCTGGGTCTTTGAACTGAAGATCAATTCTGGGGCTGATTACACTCTTTTAACCCCCCCTTGGGGGGGGGGTCACAGCAATCCCCCAAGTTTTGTGATGATCAGTGATTCCAAATCTGCTAATGTCACCATGCGTGGTCAACAAAGTTAATAACTGAATGATAATGTTGGAACCTAGCCTCATAAGAACTCAATGTTTGTTTCTTTTTAATATTGCTCCTGCTCCTTGCAGTACTAGCAGAGACATTCATGCACACCATCACAATGGGGCAGAAGAAGACAAGGGGCAGATATTCAGTCACTGGCAGTGCAATGTTTCTTGAAGAAGCAATTACTAATGTTTTGAGATAAAAATTACACAACTTCCCATCTTTCTGAATGTTTAGTACCTCTGATCTCCTTCCACTAAAACTCAGTAATTCCCTCCAGTCCATAGCAACAAAGAATATTTCTAAATATTTTCAAATGTTTCCAAAATGTTCTTAAGGTATGTGACTGTTCCAAAGTATGAGTTAAGGTGCATGATAGATTGCCACAAAGTGATGGCAGGGGGAGACATGAGTAAGTTAGATGGCAAAACACTTTAAAAGCAAACAACTAAGGGCAAAATGTAACCCTAGGTTTTACATCTATGTTTCTGATAACTTCTCACATTATCCTGGACTGGGGTGTCACAAAATACTGTTCAGAATCCTTCAATTTCCACAACCCCAATTAGCATTTCCTCTAGGCTCTGCCCAACTGTTACTTAGCAACAGACATGTACAAGCCTGGCTCACACATAAAAAGGACTCTCCATCTTTCCTCTCTCTCTACTTTTTCTCCCGCCTCTCTCTTCCCTATGTGTCACTGGCTGGCCTCCTCTCCTCCTTCTCTCTTCCTCTCTAGTTTCTCTTTCTGTCCTTCTCTGTCCCCACCCTCCTCTGCCTCTACACTCTTCTCCATGTTCCAAATAATTTCCTTTTATATTAAGCCTGTCACATAGCTTGATTGTTCAGGGGAACATCTTGGCAGGGCCTACCAAGTCCCACCCTTCACACTGCCATTTTAAAAAATACAACAACTCCTATAGCTGTTACAGTTTTTCTTCTTCAGTAGCTTTTTAGAGGCCTAATTGACTCCTAATTATTATTATTAGATTTGAGCTGCTCTTGTAGAAGGCTGGTTACTTTGTACAATTCTTACCATTCTTAGAGGACTAATTGTGACCCTTGAAATTAAATGTAACAAAAGGGATGTGATATGGGCCATTAAGTGGGAAAATATACATTCCTTAATGACTGAAATCTCCAAGGGAAAGAGAGAATCAAGACTGTAACAACAGCAAACTCTGAAGCATATTCCCAAGGCACAGCTTAGGTAGACATGGCTTTTGGGGAGCCAGGCTTTGGGACAGAAAAGGAAAGATGAAGGAGAAAGTCAAACTGTTTAGGGGTCCGTGTTCATTCTCTTGAAGAATCAGGGAAAGTTTGGGATGCTTTCCTTTCATAAAAAGGAACAGAAACAGTCTCCTCTGAGCCAGAAACTCATATGACATGAAAACTTACCCTAGTATAATAAGGAAGGCTAAGAAGACACACACTTGTAGATTCTTGCAAAAAAAACATCTAGATCAGAGGAGAGTGGCAGAGACAGCCGCTGAGGACCTCAGCCTGTAGTGTTACTTTGTAGAGGACATTAGATCCCTTTATTTACTTTGTCCTGTGATCTGCATTATTTGAGCTTGGACTTTGAAATCAGCATTCTTATTCTTTTGAAGTTCTTAATATATCAGCTCTCTTTTTGTTCTCTTACACAGAGAAATAAGAGAGAGGGAGGGAGATCTTTATGACAGGAGTGATTCTTTGGAAATACCACAATTCTGACCCAACTTTATGTTATTTTTTCACCTCCTCCCCTTCCCCCCCCCAATAATCTACTAGGTCTAGTAGGTGTTGTCTATATGTTCATGGGTGTGGGGGTCTCTACTGGAGCATGGGCAAACTACCATGGCCTTATCCTCCAAAGAGAATGGTTTTCCCATGTCTGTGAGCTATCAACTGCCAAGAGCTTTTCAGTAAGCGGGGGGGGGCGAGTGGGCTGAAAGTGCCTTCATTATCTATATCAGGATTTTGATATTCTTAATCTTGTACAGGTAATCACAGCTGCTATGAGTTTGCGGGTGACACTGCCCAAGTCATGTTCAGATGATAGTATTTCATGATACTCCAACCTACCCTCCAGATCTTACAGTATTTCTCTTTTTCCATGATATTCCCCAGGTCTTGTGTGTAGAGGGTGATGGATAAAGATGTCTCATTTAGAGGATCAACACTCAGTCTATTACTCTTAGCACTTTGAAACATTTTTTCATCTCTGAATTGACTGTGCCCCACTGACAAGAGAAGCTTATCTAACCAAAGTATAGAGGAGTGTATATACAAGGGTAGAAACACAAATATTTAGAATACAGTTTGACAGGTAGTCATTCAAAAGAACAATAGTAGGTTGTACCGTAGGGCTTATGATCTCCCCTGCCATGGCTTTTCACTAGGCATGAAATTCTATCCTATGAAGCGAGCCTCAAATCCAAGTTGTTAGTTACTCTATAACAAATGTCCCTCCTATACTCTTACACTGCTATAACCATCATGGATAACAATCATGGCTAATTGGTCATTTTTTGGATATATGTGGCAAAATTTGAAGGGGAATGGGAAGATAAATAAGATCATAATTGTACAAATATAACATTCTCAAAATGGAAATTATAATTAAAATTCAAGGATTATACATTTTAGAGTAAGTTTATTTGTTTGGACTTTTTTTCACTAAGTCTAGAATTACAAAACCAGTAAAAATATTCACTTTTCTTACTGCAGGGTGCTAGAAATTTGAAAAAAAATGTATTTTTTTTAAATGTCAAGTGTCCTTTTAGTTCAATTCAGAACCATTTGTGTTTTAGATAAACTGAAAAGTTGTCTAAAGGACAAAAATTTAGATCTAGTCTTCAAACAATTATTATATTCTACTTTATAAATAAAGGGTTAAAATGAAGCATTACATAATCCTTAAGTTTCAGAAAATGAACCAGGCAGTCTTTTAGACTCTTTAAGTTCTTCTAGAACTCTTTAAGTGTGTTGGCTTTGAAATCTAAAAATATTTCAAAAGCAATATGCATGTGAAGGGAAATCACTCAGTGCTGCCTTTATGAGCCAGCTTTACCATACTACAAACTGCAGGTGCATTTCCAAGAGTAGCTTTCAATTCCTCAGTAGAAAGTGGATTGTTCTAACCTAACCACTGTCATTTTTAATTTTCATTAGCTGATCTAGATGGCATATCTCTCAACCTCATAGATGAGCTCTTGAGCAAGAACTATGGCATACTGGATGGGAGGCAAAGAGTTTATCATATATGACTTTTAAACTTCTCACAAGGTATTAATAAAATGTTATAAAAGAACCAACATCTAATGAATTTCTGGCATATGTAAAGTCAGGGATGGTGTAAAGGCAACGCAGCATTATATTTTATCAAAACATCCTAGAACTGACCCTGAGTCTTGGTTCTGTAAGGTTAGACAAATTGCTCAGTTCCTTAAAACATCCATTTGCCAATCTGCCAAATGGAGCTATTACATAAAAGCCTGTATAGCACAACACTCCTAATATCAGTAATGACAACCTCTATCATCACAAAACCAGTCCTTTAGGGCGTGCTGATCCAGGTCAGGATGGAGTATACCTCTGACTAGAAAGATTTTCAAGCCATTACCTGAGAGAAAATGTAAGCTCTGACATAACAACTCAATAACATTCAGAAGAGACAAGGAAAGATACTGTCTTTCTTGAAGTCTAATAACATTATTTCCACAAAATGGTTATTGAGTACTGTTCAGTGGATAATGCATAGGGGTCAAGAGATTCAAAATGAATAAAACAGAAATCTTGTTCCCGTGAGGCTTGCACCATCCTGAGAGAGATAGATTCACAAAGTTATAAATCCCTTAGAGAGCATTCAAAGGAAGAGCATCATGAGCTTAACCTAGGAAGGTCAGGAAGCCTGGAAGGATGGGCAGGACTGAGATCCCATCTGAGGATGCTTGGTTAAGTGCAAAAGCTTTTTTCTTATTTTCTGTCAACAGTGTCTCTCTATATCCCACATGCAAGATATTTGTTGAAGGCAAAATATTTTCAAAATTTTTGTTTTAAGAAAAAATTAAGAGCATAGAGAAAATAAATTACAGGTTAACTATCAAAATTTATAGAGGAACAAGATAATTTGCTTGGTTATTATGCATTATCCAGTAGTTTACTATGGCTAGATAATGTTATGAGCAAAGAATAAAAAATTGTTAATTTTAATTCCAGATCTTGTACCTGCATTTTAAAGTTCAGAAGGCAATGGCTATGATTGTCCCTAAATATCACTTGGTGTCGCTGTTAGAAGTGGTTTGGGGGAGGCATGGCCATAAATGATTAAATTATTTACATCTGTATTTTAGTGTAACACTGGAATGGACATTATACAACAGAGAAGAAACCAGTATCTTTGCCAAGTACCTGCCATCACCTTAATTAAGCAGTTCATTTGGTTAAGAATCAATGATTTATAGAGGAAAGACAAAATGGCTGGGGAGAATAATAAAAATGTCTGAAAGATCAAATTTATTGTTCTTATATTCCACACTCAATCTTGTCATTTATGATCAAGTATAAAGTATTACACATATTAATGCATAATTGGGGCATATTTGCTTTAAATTACAGGCTATATAAAATTAAATTTTTGTTGTCATCGTAAGCTTCATTTTAAGCAGTATATGAGCTCAGGTTCTCTCAGTTCTGATGCTGTCATGTGTCCGCACAAATGCAACTAAATTGCACAGTAAACATATAGTAAGGTAGAAGTGTTGATATAAACTAAAAACTATCTGGGCACTCTTGTTTTCTGTATTTTTTCAGTTATACTATACTAAATGCATAGCTTAGGTGATGCTGTGGAAAACAGAGCAACCTTAAAAAGACACAGAAAAGCACCATCTGTTCATATTTTTAAAAAATGAGGAAAAGATTTTTTTTAACTTGTTAAATCATAAAAATTTCTTTCCAAAAAAATATACTGGAAACATGTAGATGTGAAGTTATAATTAAAAACGAAAGCAAAACAGCCTTCCCCCAAAACGGAGGAACCCCC
Organism: Montemys delectorum; assembly: GCA_019843815.1. Taxonomy (NCBI): domain Eukaryota; kingdom Metazoa; phylum Chordata; class Mammalia; order Rodentia; family Muridae; genus Montemys; species Montemys delectorum. The sequence goes on along the minus strand of JADRCD010222562.1, from coordinate 5,729 downwards.
ACAAGTCAAAGCTACAGCTAAGATTACAAGAGTAAAAAGTAAGGGTATACTGAAAAGTCTTAGAATATGGACACATCACCGAAAATAGTCATATTCAGAGTGAAATTTTAAAATCAGTTAAATATTCATGAAAAATCTTAAATGGATTCATTATACCTGAGGGTCTCAATTTTGTCTTCTTCCAGTGGAATTATTTCAGTTTCCATTGGTGACATTATGGTAATGTGTGAGTCAGGAGATATATAAGTATCCAGCCCACTTAATCAAAATCATGAGAATGAGCACTTTGCAAGTACACTTACATCAAGCTAGATTAATGATAATTATTGATAAAATAATAATATTTTACCAAGTACTTACCTTCACTTCCTGCCTGTGGGGAAAATGGAGGCTGAGAAAGTTACTGAGACAGAAATTTACATCTGTGCACTGCCCCCTTTTCTTTTTCACACCACATTTCTTTCTCTCCCGGGCTATGAATAAGGTTGGTTTGCAAGATCACTACCAAAGTTATAATTTATAAACCCAAAAGTTATAATCCCAACTGCCCCATTAAACTTAACCAATTCAAAGTGCCTCAAACTATTCTATTGTTCAAAGGCTATTTTGATAGTTCAAGAAAGTTTTTCCAAAATAATGACAGAATAAGTAACAGCAGGAGACCATTAACACTTTGTTCTTGTCTGTATTCACTTACATTTTCTTGTCTCCCCATTTCCTGGACAATTAAGAGCCCTTAATTGTCATTGAGCAAATGATATTCTCCTTATGATGGTTAACTTCCCAAATCAGCTAGCACTATTTCTACATGCTTCTGTAGAAGTTCTGAGGGTTCTTTGGAAAGAGGTTAGCATTTGGATGGGTGAATTAAGAAACTGGAGAATATCATCCTGAGTGAGGTAACCCTGCACTCTCTGATAAGCGGCTATTAGCCCAGAAGATCAGAATACACAAAGTACAATCCACAAACCACAAGAAACTCAAGAAGAAGGAAGACCAAAGTGTGGATACTTCATTCCTTCTTAATAGGGGGAACAAAATACCCATGGAAGGAGTTGCAGAGACAAACTATGGAGCAGAGACTGAAGGAAGGACAATCCAGTGACTGCTACACCTGGGAATCCTTCTCATATTCAATCATCAGACCCAGACACTATTGTGGATGCCAGCAAGTACTGGCTGACAGGAGCCTGATATAGCTGTCTCCTGAGAGGCTCTGACAGTGCCCAACTAATACAGAAGTAAGAGGCTCACAGCCATTCATTGGACTGAGCACAGGGTCCCCAATGAAGAAGCTAGAAAAAGGGCCCAAGGAGCTGAAAGGTTTGCAGCCCCTTAGGACGAACAACAATATGAAAACTAACTAATACCCTAAGAGCTCCCAGGGACTAAACCACCAACCAAAGAGTACACATGCTGGGACTCATGGCTCCAGCAGCATATGTATAGCAGAGGATGGCCTAGTTGGTCATCAAGGGCAGAAGAGGCCCTTGACCCTGTGAAGATTCTATGCACCAGTGTAGGGAAATGCCAGGGCCAGGAAGTGGGAGAGTGGGTGGGTTGGTGAGCAGGGGAAGGGCAGAGGGAACAGGGTGTTTTTTTTTTTTTCTTGTTTTTTTTTTTTTTTAATTTTATTCTATTTTCTTTTTTTCTTTTTCTTTTTTTTTGGGGGGGGGGGAGGGGAAACTGGGAAAGGAGATATCATATGACATGTAAATAAAGGAAATAAATAAATAAATAAATAAATAAATAGAAGCTATACCTTCACCACTATTAGTAGACATCATGATATTGGTATATTTTAGTATTCAGAGCAAAATATTAGAAGGTGAATTTTCTCTTTCCTCTCCCTCTCTGTTCCCCTTGTTCCCTCCCTTGTTTTATTTGAGATAGTATACCCAACTTCACCGTGCAGATATTAAGACAATTTTCTTGTATCTTTAGCCAGAGAGATGTTCAGCAGTACCTCCATTCTCAAATCTCAGGTCTTTGGAGTCAGGCTGAATCCACTACCAGTAAATTAAAACTGGTTTTCTAGTTTGCAGATGGCAGATGTTCAGACTTCTTTGTCTTCATAATTATGTCAACCAAATTGCACACCAAATACGCACACCTCCCAATGAATCTTGATAAATGCACTTTTGTGCATGCATTTTGTAAATTCTTTTGAGACTCCAAACACAAATATCTTTTCATATTAGCTTCTATCCTTCTATCTCTCCCCATGTCTCCAAGGGCAATACCAATCATTTCTTCTGCTCTTTCCTGGGAAAGCAGCATTTTTACTTTGCTCAAATTTGCATCTAGAAACCTTTTTCCTTACTAAGGAGAAAAAATAAGTAGCAATCATGTATCCTCAAGATCTTCTGCTGTGACTCAGTGGCCAAGAACCCACCCATAGCTGAAAAGCTTCTGAGGAACATTTGTGCTTACTGTGTAAGACTAAACCAAATGAGTTTAGGGTCTTCTTTGGAAGAGGAGAAGTGGAGATGCATGCCCTGAGGTTTCTATGTTTAATATAAGAAATTTGTAGGCTCAGTTCAGATATTTTTTGGAAATTTTTCATGAGCCCTAACTTAGCTTATTATAAAGGTACAAAGAAATATGAAGGCATGATCTTAATATTTATAGTTACTTTAAAAGGCAATGTAAACAAAATATGTCATAAATTCTAAGTATCAAGAAGCAGCAAAGACAACAAATGGCATAAGGAGGCATTAAATAAATATCTGAAGGTTATAAAATATGTCAAGGCTTCATAGTGAGGGGAAGACTCTGATTAAGACATAAATTACTCGCACAATTTGAGGAAAAGTACAAGAAACGAATGCTTCAGAATGGAGTGGCCATTTTAATAGTAATATCTAATAGCAATATAGAAGCATAACTGGCATGATAGTCAACTGGTACTGCAAAATGATAGGCATCACTATGAATAGAGAAACAAAATAGGGGAAACAGAAGTCACATTATGGTAAAGCATTGAACACTGGCACTGTTAAGGCAGAGCAGGATTAATGATGCTAAGTTCTTACAATGACTAGGCCTAACTATATGATCGGTTATGTGCCATTTAAATTTTGACTTGAAAGGTCAATGATAACTATCCTCTCTCTAAAGAATATAAAGCTTTGGCAGTTAAAAAAAAATAACTTTCCAAGGACATTTAAGAGAACCCCTAAAGGCATTACAGGCTTCCTAAGTGAAATCCCTAGTGGTTCGTGGTACTGAGGGATGGGATGGTTAGGGTGCCAGAGGGACAGTGCATCGCCATCTCCCTGCTTCTAATTCATCTTTCTCAGATTCAAGTAGTCCAACAGAATTCCAGCTTAACAAAACCTAAGACAGATAAAGGGGCAGTACATGAATACGGTTCCCTCCTCTAATCTGCCACAGCACTTGCCACTATCACCTTGAGCCACTTTTTGGTCAAACAATCAATAGTTCTATAGTGAAATACGTGAATATTTACAAAACTGCATAATGGATGAACACTTTACATACAACTACTTTCCATTCCATGTTAAGTCTCATTAATAACCTAGTTTGCTACAAAATCATGAGATTCTTTTTTATCTCGTAGGTCAAAAATCCAAAGCAATGACCATGAGAGGATGGTTTGTATACTTTTTGCCTAAACAAATTTTGAAAGACATAAATTCAATTAAAATATTAATTACCTTACATTTTTGTATATCAGAGCTGTCATCAGAGTCCCCAAACTAGACCTTGTCTTCTCTGGTATTTCAGAAAACTACAAAAGGTCCAACTTCCTTCTCAGACATCAGGTAAGTGATTAACTGCAGTCTGAAAAAGTCAGTCCCCCAGAACATGGCATTTTGGAGACCCTCAATACACTCTTACAAAATTCAAACATTGCCATTTTGAACAGTTCATGTAAGAAAGTCACACTGTCATTTCTGTGGTTATCTCATATTTTCTTCCTGGAGAATATAGACCTAAGCCAGATCCCTTTGTCCCAACCCTGGCATCTCTCCCAAGGATACAACTCTTTCTGAAAAGATGTCATCTCAGTTTTCCCTACATTTTGTTCAGAGTCCTCCTCCCCCACCACACTGAATCCACTGACATAAAATGTCAGTGACAACCAGACCCTGACAGATCATTTCTAGCCCAGTTTCACTGTATCTCCACAGAGGCTTTCATGAAGGTCATTTTCAGAGCTGTCTGTCTTTTCCATCTGGGCTGCACTGAACTAAGACGGTCAGGGACATATTATATGAACAATCCACATGCCAGATGTTGGAAATTAGTGAATAAAGGAGTTTATCACAGCTACATATTCTCAGCACATGTTATGCTATGGGTAGAGCAATGGGTATCCTATGAGGAGGACCTTTCTTAGACTTTTGGTTGCCTAGTAACCAGACCATGCTTTTCTTCTAGTCTCCAATTTGTATGGCTTTTGCTTAATTAGCCTTATCCAGAGACATTCTCTGTTATTCCCAACCTATGTTCTTACTAAGTTAGGTTCTTTAAACTCTGTATAATGTAGTTATTTTGGCTACATGATGACAGTGCGAACCTTAGATTTCCTTTTTGCATCATATTTGCACTTTTATATGTCAGTATATCCCTAACAGTTTAAAATATACTGTGTCCAAAATAATTCACAGATCATTCCCATCTTTTAAGACAGATGCCTATAATTCATATGCATGCGTTTGATAAAGGTTGGCAGGGTATAGCATAATACAAAATAATAGCAGTACTCCCTTTATGATAAAGCAATAGCATTTCAAAATTGTCTTCAATAAATAACTTTCCATTTTTAAAAAGTATTAACATGACATAGAGAAACTATATGGTATTAATAAGCATTAAAATGTATACAAAATAATTGTAAGGAAAGAAATATGTGCACATATACACAATTTCAACATTATTTAAATGTGTTACAGGGTATAGTAAATTAAAGAAAAATGCCCCCTCTACAGATATGTTTCAATACTTGGTCCCAAGTTGGTGGAACTCTGTGGAAAGGATTAGGAGGTGTGGCGGTTTTAGAGGAGGTATATCATTGGAGTCCTGTGGTGAGCTTGTAGGTTTCAAAAGCTTCAGGCCATATGCATTGAGCTCTCTATTTCCTGTTTGCTATTACATATGTAATCTTTCCATGGGTGATCCTTGCCACCTACTGTCTTCTACCTCCTCTGCTCCAGCATTATGGATAACATCCTGGAACCATATCTCCAATTTAACTCTCTTTGATAAGTTTCTTTGGTCATGATGTTTATCACAAAAGAAAACAAAACAAAACAAAAAAAACCCAAAAAAACAAAAACCAAAAACAGAAAAGTCACTAACACACAATGACAAGAATACTTTCTCAAATTCTGAAATTTCTATTTTAAATCAAGCAATTTTAAATAACACATAACACAGTATGGACATTTTTTCTAGTCATTTATTTGAAAAGGCAGAAGGGATGATCTCTATCACTAAGCAGAATCATATGAGAAGATTTCGTGTTTTAGAGCTTGAGTGTAGTTCAGAGCTAAAGTAAGTGTCTTAACGATTAGAGTTTTATTCCTGTGAAGAGACTCATGACCAAGGTAACTTAAAAAAATTAACTGGGGCTGGTTTTCATATATTTAGTATACTATTGTCATGATGGAAAACACAGCAACTCAGATATGGTTCTGTAGAAGGAGCTGAGAACACCTTGATCCACGAGCAGCCAAAGGAGACTGTGTAACACTGGCCAG
>JADRCD010222561.1:0-20523 GCA_019843815.1 Montemys delectorum | reverse complement strand
CCTTTTTTGATCTTCAGTTGCCAAATAAATTATCATACTCTCTCAATAAATAAGGATCTATTTATGAAATATCTGAGTGGTTCACTATTGGTTTTGCATGTAATAAAAGAAACTAAGAGCCACTAGGAAATAACTGATTTCTGGGCCTTGGGCATACATATAAGACGAGCAGCAAAGAAGCAAAAAAGTTATTGAACAAAAATCCCATCCTTCTCCTATCATCAAAGGAAAAAAAAGAAAAGGAAAGAAAACAAAAAAGAATGTCACAGACAGAACAGCCATTTGTGTTCCCATTAGCCACAGGTAGACAACTTCAACAACAAAAAGTATTGTGCTGGGTTATGACTCATATTAACAGTATTCATGGGCCATTTCTAAATATTTGATAAAAGGCAGAGTATACTCCCGTAGAGAAAAGTTTTAAATACTTACATAGATATTTGTCCCTTAAGATGTAGCTTCCCGTCCTCTTAAATGAGGTTTTGCACTGTGGCTTTCTCCAGACTACAGTGCATGACACAGAGACCAGTTTCAGCTAAGAGGTAACGATGCCAGTGATAAGTCATGTTGAGAGCTTTGATGTTGTCGTAAGATGAGCCTTTACTCCTTTACTTCTCCCTGGAAACCTATGTCTTTCTCCAGGCATTCCTAAGTGGGAACACATTCTACAAAATGCATGATCAACACCCCTCAGTCTTCTAACATAGGAAACTGCCAAGGTCTAGGAAAACCTCAGGAACAAGATAATCAAATGGGAACCCTGTGCTCAGTCCAGTGGATGGCTGTGAGCCTCTACTTCTGTATTAGTCAGGTACTGGCAGAGCCTCTCAGGAGACAGCTATATCAGGCTCCTGTCAGCTAGCACTTGCTGGCATCCACAATAGTGTCTGGATTTGATGATTGAATATGGGAAGAATTTCCAGGTGGAGCAGTCTCTGGATTGTTCTTCCTTCAGTCTCTGCTCCATAGTTTGTCTCTGCAACTCCTTCCATGAGTATTTTGTTTCCCCTTTTAAGAAGGAATGACATATCCACACTTTGGTCTTCCTTCTTCCTGAGTTTCTTGTGGTTTGTGGATTTTACTTTGTGTATTCCGATCTCCTGGGCTAATAATCACTTATCAGAGAGTGCATACCATGTGTGTTCATTTGTGATTGGGTTACCTCACTCAGGATGATATTCTCCAGATCCATCCATTTCCCTAAGAATTTGATAAATTCATTGTTTTTAATAGCTGAGTAGTACTCCATTGTGTAATTGTATCACATTTTCTGTATCCATTCCTCTGTTGAGGGTCATCTGGGTTCCTTCCAGTTTCTGGTTATTATAAATAAGGCTGCTATGAACATAGTGGAGCATGTGTCCTTATTACATATTGGAGCATCTTCTGGGTATATGCCCAGGAGTGGTATAGCTGGGTCCTCTGGTAGTCCTATGTCCAATTTCCAGAGAAACCACCAAACTGATTTCCAGAGTGGTTGTACCAGGTTTCAATCCCACCAGCAATGTAAGAGTGTTCCTCTTTCTCTACAACCTCTCCAGCATCTGCTGTCACCTGAGTTTTTTATCCTAGCCATTCTGAGTAGTGTGCACAGGGTCCCCAGTGAAGGAGCTAGAGAAAAGTCCCAAGGAGCTGAAGGGTTTGCAGCCCCTTAGGACGAACAACAATATGAACTAACTAGTACCCTCAGAGCTCCCAGGGACTAAACCACCAACCAAAGAGTACACATGGTGGGACTCATGGCTCCAGTAGCATATGTATAGCAGAGGATGGCCTAGTTAGTCATCAAGGACAGGAGAGGCCCTTGGCCCTGCGAAGGTTCCATGCCCCAGTGTAGGGGAATGCCAGTGCCAGGAAGTGGGAGAGGGTGGGTTGGTAAGCAGAGGAAGGGGGAAGGGAACAGGGTTGTTTTGTTTTTTTTTTTTTTCTTGTTTTTGATTTTTTTTGGGGGGGAGGGGATACTTGGGAAAGGAGGTATCATATGACATGTAAATAAAGAAAATATCTAAGAAAAAAGAAAAAAGATAATCAAATGGGATGTTTTTGCAGATATTTTGGAATAAATTATGAGGTTTATTTTTCAATTTTTATTATTTTATTTATTTACATTACTGTCATCGCTCCTCTTTGTTCTCCCCTCCCACAGTTCCTTATCCCATTCCTCCTCCCCCTCACCTCAAAGAGGCCCCCCCTCCTGGCACACCTCTCCCTTCTCTGGGGCCTCAAGTCTCTGGAGAATTAAACACATCTTCTTCTACTAAAGCCTGACTCAGGCAGAGCTCTGCTCTATTCGTGCCTGTGTATACTTCTTTTTGGTGGCTCAGTCTCTGGGTGCTCCCTGGGGTCTGGGTTAGTTGAGACTGCTGGTCTTCCTATGGGGTCGCTCTCCCCTTCAGCTTCTTCAATCTTGCCCCTAATTCAACCATAGGGGTCGCAACTGAAGTTCAATGGTTGGGTGTAAGTATCTGCTTTTGTCTCAGTCAGCTGCTGGCATGGCTTCTCAGAGGACAAACATGCCAGGCCCCCATTTGTAAGCACCTTATAGGATCAGTAATAGTGTCAGGCCTTGGTACCCTCCGGTGAGCTGGATCCCAAGTTGGGCTGGTCATTGGACCTCCCTTCCCTCAATCTCTTCTCCATTTTTGTTCCTGCAGTTCTTTTAGACAGGAACAGTTGTGGGTCAGAAATTTTGACTGTGTGTGAATGTAAAAGAAGAATTAATACCAATACTCCTCAATGACATTAAAAATGAAGCAGACTGGAATAAACAATGGGCTTTAGAGGATGAAGTCTCACTATGTGTTCATTAGGTGCATTAGGTACAGACAGCAGAAAAGTGTTTTACAATGGGCACGACTGAGTACAGGCAGTATTCAAACTAATATTCATAACAAGTTTTCTACACCTTGAGCTATTCTAAAATGAATATATTATCCTAAACTACCTTAAAGTCTTTCGCAGTCCTCTGGGTCCTCTAATGCACACTTTTCAGAGCCTTGGAGTTTCGTTTGGGCAACAGCATTAGGCCCAGAACATCATTTGCTCAGTGCGGGGAATAATGCGCAATGGGTACTTTTACATGATCTCATAAAGTGCCAATGGCTGGCACGTAATGAATTTGTGAGGAGATAGAGGCACTGTTTTGTAGCTCAGTCTGATTGTAATTGCATTGGGCTCATTGTAGCTAAACAACTTAAGGAGGCTTCATGGATCTTTTTTTACTGAGGTCTCTTAATGTGATCAGATATTATGTATTTTTCTGTACCCACTTCTGAATTCATTGAAAAAAAAAAAAAACAAATGCTACATTATGAGTAAAAGTGCTATTGAAGCCCCAAAGTTGACCGACTCACCCATTTATTAAATGTAGACCACCACAAAGCCTTTCATATTACTCTCAAGGGCCTTCCTGTGTGAAGATGTAAAAGGAAGCCATGATTGCTGTTCACAGCTGGAGATCACTTGAGGAATATCAGGTGTGGAGAAAGATGTGCTTCCTTCATTACTGGAAGCAAAAAGTGCATTGCTAGGTTTGTAGGTAACGATGCAAGTGTAGTCTCCGTCTACTATAAGGCTGGTATGGAGCTGGTGATCGTGACGCATGAAATACATTGCAGCATAGGCACATACTGCTGCTGGACTTAGTTTCTTCATATGTATCAAATTCAAGGAACATTCTCTGGCTTTGCCTGGATAGTGCTCATCTGCCATTAAGATGGTTAATAAGACTTACTTTCCCCAACTCTAATTCATAACTGGCAACATATTTGATTCTGTGTGTGCCACACCTCATGTAAGGTTATATTTAGATCTGCATATATGCTACAGTGCTGCTTTATATATAGCCGAGTCACTAGCCATAAAAGAGTGATGAGAGAAGCAAGAGCCTGGCTGGTTTGGTTTTGCAGCCATGTTCCTGTAGGGACCTTTCAGCGCACACCTTCTTGTTTTCTCAGACGCACCTCAGAACTGTCCCTGTGGATAACTGATGGGCCTCTTTCTGCTTATCCTATCTTAGTCAGACTGACGTGTTTAAAACCCTGTCTTTATTTTAAAATCTACTGCGCAAACAGTATTTTTTAAGATTATTCATTAAGAAGGACTTCCTTTTTCCTGACCTTTACTTGATATCATTGTAGCTACAAAGTAGACCCTGGGTGTTCTTCCTTTAGAATTGTAGCATGAACATTTCCATAGTTTCTTTAAAATACATTTATTACCATTTAATGTATACAGATGAGTATGTGTTACTATATCTTGGTATATACTATTCATATATATATACATATATATGTATATATATGTGTATATATGTGTATATATGTGTGTGTATGTGTATGTATATACATACACAGATGTTGGTTGTTTTTGTTAAAAGATATTTGTGATTTTTTTCTATAAAGATTTTTAGGAAGTTCTTTTACTAAGGTCCTGAGCATTAAGAGGAGACCGAATCTTTGTCTCTGGGAAGTGTTATATCCTTGCTTTACTGTCCAAAAGCAAGTCATTCTTTACCCATTTCAGTCTTACACAACCAGGCTTACTCCCCCCTTTTAAAGAAAAATACACTGAAGCCTAGATTACATTCATGTCTGTGACGCCCTTACACTGGAGGTGGAGACAGAAGGCTTGCAAGTTTGGGATCCAGCCTGGGCTACCTAGTGAGATCCTGTTTCAAAACAACCCCAAACTTACTGCACTCTGACTATATGCCACATCTTGTTTGTTTCTTACTTGTAAGACATTCCATACTCTCTCAGCTCTGAAATTCCAACTTTAGTAACACTCTCTTGGGGCATTGGGCCTCTCACTATTCTAAAAATTTTGGCGAGTCCTTTCCAACATATTTATTTATGTGAAACTTGAGATCATTTTACACTTGTAGTGGCCTAGATCTGATGAAGAGTCTTCTGTCTCTTGGTGAAATTGATTAGAGGTGGACTATAAGTCAATAAAATAAAATAAAGTAACTTAATAGTAACAGGGTTGCCCTTGGGGCTGCCACTGATAGCTGTAACAGCCAAGCAGAATGCTGTGGGCTATTCCAGCTGCTCTCACAGAGGTTAAAATAGACTCTTGCTGTGTGTGAGTCATCACTGTTTTAGTGACTAGGAAGTGTGGACATTGGCAGCTCCAGGATGATCTCATAATGTTGTGTGTTTTAGATGTACGAGTTATGAGGACCACAGCTGAGACAGCTATAACAAAGGAAGAGCTGGAGAAGACTATAGAAATCATTCTTACTGAGACAGAGACACTGAGATTTTTCGACCTGCCAACAGTCATGTTCTCAACAGAATCCGAAGAAGCCGAGAAAATAGTGTATGTATAGCTTGGTTGTCTGTGTCACTTGTGTGTCACTCAGATCCTGAATTCATGTTTTTCTGAAGAGCCTTGGAGATTTCTAGGAATCTCCTTGAAATGACATACATACTTTGTGATCTTATGTGGACCATATTTACATCACAGGACATTTTTCTATGGGAAAAGCCCTTATCTTTAGCATAGCCTGTGTAATTATGTAAACTTCTTAAGAAGATAGGGCAGTGGTCAGCAGGTACGAAGTTCTAGTGGACAAGACCAAGTCCTAGTGTCCTGTCACCATGGTGTGACCATAGTTAATGCGTGTTACAACATTGCTAGAAAAAAGGGTATATTCCTTCCTGTGATTTAATAAAAACATCCTATGCACATCTAAAATACCGAGCCCTAAGTTCGAATCCTGAGTGCCCACCTAAGAAACCTGTGTGGCTGCTGTGGGAGGGGGTTAAGTTAGTTTTGTTGGGCTTTACTGGCTGCTGAGCCATCTTCAAGGTCAGTGGGATCTTATCCCAAGGGATGAGAAGAGTTAGAACAGGACTGCTGACAGTCTCCTCTGGCCTTCGGGTACAAGTACTCTCACGCAGATGTGCATACAGCACACATTTAAATTACTGCCACATACACAACAACAATAAATGCATTCAAAAAGTTCCCTCAGATTGGATTTGATAATAATATACCAAATCAGTAGAGACAAGTCATCATTAAAAGACAAACCGCATCCTAAATTCAAATTCTGAGATGTTAGACATATGGCATGATTGGATACAAAATATGAAATAGTTATGAAACGTCACAGCAAGTAAGATGGTTAAAACACATTAAGAAGCTCAGAGTGACACATTTTTGATAAGAACTTTATGCAGTTGTCAAAAAGCAAGCATTAGGTTAATAACAGAGTAAAGATTTAATGACCAAAAAAATAGATCTGAATAATTACACAAAATATAAAAAAATGGATTATAAAAATGATGGTCTAACATGTGAGTTACACATGCATCAAATCACTGAAGCTTTCCTGAGCTACTGACAGAACCTTTTCTACAGAAGAAAAATAAAAATAAATGGCCTCAGTTCTTTGTACAGACACTCCTGCATACCAAATGTAAAGAGAAAGGCATTTTAAAAGGTAAGGTGTGTGTGTGTGTGTGTGTGTGTGTGTGTGTGTGTGTGTGTGTGTGTTAGAGAGAGAGAGAGAGAGAAACAGGGGGAGGAGGAAGAGGGGGAGAGGGGAGATGGAGATGGAGAGGAAGAGGGAGGAGAGGTTCTAGGAGAGACCAGAAGAGGACATCACATTTCCTGGAGCTGGAGTTGCATATGGTTCTGAACTTACTGATATGGGTGCTGGGAAACAAACGTGGGACCTTCTGAAAGAACTACAAGGGCTCTTAAATACTGAGCTATATCTGTACCCCCAAAGAAGATATTTTAAGTAGAAGAAAATTAGGAAAAAAAGATACAGAAACTTAAGAAAAAAACAGACAATTTTTTTTTAGGGAAAGATCTCTTCATAATGAAAGGGAGTATAATAATTTTAAATTAAAACTTCAAAGTAGAATTTCACTAAATTCTTTGACCACATTGACATGAAAAATTAAAAGCCCAAAGTAAGATATTCACATACACACTAGGAGTGTAGAAATAATTTCCTAGATTAATGAAATTAAAATATGAATTTAAGCTGGGCGTGGTGGCACACACCCTTAGTCCTAGCACTCAGGAGTCAGAAGCAGATAGATCTCTGTGAGTTTGAGACCAGGCTAGTCTACTGAGCAAATCCAGGACAGCCAATGATTGCTATACAGAGAGAAACCCTGTCTCAAGAAACAAACTAACAAAAAGCCAAAACCAACCCAACAAATAACAAAATGTGAATTTAAAAATACTCAGAATTAACCAATTGTGAAAACAGCATGTATGCAATGCTATAAAAGTAATACTTGGAAAGAATGTTTAGCTTTAGATCTCCCTATTAAAACTCATACATTCTCTAAACAGAGGGCTAGCCTGTTATTGGTGAACACTGAAAGTAGTCTGAGCCTTGGGAAGCACAGCATGAAGTAGCCCTTTGCTGGTAACATAATAAAACCTTTCCTTAAGGAGATGTTTCAAGCTCACTTCTTATTTTGTTACACTCTGTGTTCATTAAAGTGCTTTGAGAACAAGTAATGTAGAAAGACGATGTCTGTTCATAGTAATTTGTATTAATTAGTTCCTCATTTTTACAGAGAGAAAAATAAGAATTATGAAACCCTTTGTAGAAATAGATTAGGCAATGACTTATATGCAGAAAGAATGATGCAGACATTTAATGGAGCACCAAAGAATAAAGAAGTTCAGTGTGAAAAAATCATACTGGAAGAAAAAGGTAATATGCTTTATTCTTGTTGGTAAACTGTAATATTTGAATATATGTTTCTCGAGTCTGTCAGTCAACACATGTTAAACTATATGAATGAAAAATGGAAATTGATTTGTCCAGATAACTTACTATAATTTATAACTTTCAGAATTTGATAAGGTAACAAGAAACAGTACTATAGAGTATTTGAGTAACATAATTGTCCAGTCTGATTTGTCTTCATCCCCATATCAGAGTTTGTACTCTTCAATTATTTATGAAAATTATTTTACAATACAGTTTACTACCCAAACAAACACTGTATGCCACACAATCTTTGGATTCTCCTATAGTAACTAGGTTAATGCTCACCATAACTCTTGAAAGTGAGTTTGATCATTATTCCCCATTTCATAGATGAGGAGACAGCCAAGTGAAGGAACCTAAGATGCTTTTGTCTTAGAATCTGTATCCTTAAGTACTACACTTACTGCCTCTCAGTGTTTACAAATGAACATCTCTGAAGGTACTGTATGAGCAAAAACCCATGGTGTGTGGACAAAGGAATAACTAGGAGAAAGACCATCTATAATCTTGGTTGCAGTTATTTCTGAACAGAGCCAGGAGCTAGTTTTCTTTCACAAGAAGCACAGCCATTGATTTTTAGCAGAAGAGCATTTGTGTAGGGTAGGTAGGATATTTGTTGCTCACCTGATTCTCCTTTTATGTGAAAGAGCCAGAATAAATGCCCCATCTCCCTTTAGCCTTTCCTTCATTCTTGCCTTAGAGCAGAGGTATGACTGAGCAGAGGTGTGATTGGTACATTTGGGAGAATGAATGAGAGTACTTGATATCCTGCTGGTTTTCCTTCCCTGGTAGCCTGGTAGCAAGAAGTACAAATTCTTATTAGCATAAAGCCATGGTCTTGAGCCACAGCATGGCATAAGTGAAGTGTAGTGCTGTATTCCTGTAAAATCTCAGTGCTGTTGAGGTGGAAGCAGGCAATCAAGAGTTCATGGTCATGCTTGGTTGGGTAGCAAGTTCAAGACCAACCTGAGATACATGAGGATTTGTCCTTAATGAAAAGCCTGCCACTGAGAATATGCACTAGAGTTTGCAACAGAAGGTTTGGGAAAGAAGGCAAGACCATAATTCTTAATGATGGATAGTTTTAAAGGATCCAATATGTGATACAGAAAGAAAAAAGAAAAGAAAACAAAAGAAAAGAAAAGAAAAGAAAAGAAAAGAAAAGAAAAGAAAAGAGAAGAGAAAAAACTCAATGGAGACCCATGAGAAAGTAAGCGCCCATATGTGGTTGTAAAGAGACTATAAGGAAGAGCACAAAGAATAGCTGAACATGCAATAAGTCAAGTCTCTCTAAAATCAATAAGGGTCTGATCTGAGAAGAGTAGCCATAAGAAGAGAGCCACACAAAGACACAAATACACAGTCAGTCATAAGATATAGGGAGAGTCTTGAAAGTAACAATAGAAAAGTGATCCATCACACATATGGTCTTATCACTCAGTGTTGGATTGGAAACCATGGAGGGCAAGCATAGTGACACTTAGAGGGCCGAAGCGAAAAAGCACTACCAAATCCTTTAGAAATGGAGAAATTAGGATACGTCTGGATATGCAAAAGCTAAGGGATTTTATTGATAGCAGAAGAGCTTTAAACAAATGCTGAAGAGAATCCTTTATGTAGGAACAGAAGGACAGTGGACAGTAATCTTTAGCTATGTGGGGGGAAAATAGATAGCAGTAAAAATGACACGTTGGCAAATACTGAAACCAGTCACTTTGTTCCCAGCTGACTGTTCCCCCCCCCTGCCCCGTATAGATTAAAATCGATAGATACACAGGGGCTAGGAAGGTGTCACAGTGGTCAAGAACACCAGATGCTTTTCCAGAGGATTCGGGTTGAATTGCCAGCACCCACACAGTCGCTCACAACCATCTGTAATTCCTATCCAGGGGTTCCAATGCCTTCTTTTGGCCTCTGTGGGTACTGCATGCATGTGGTACACATAGATATATACAGACAAAACACTCATACACATAATATAAAAATAAATATTAAAAAGTTTTAAAGAGATTTACAAAGCAATAATTAGATTGTTAATGGGCTTATTATATAGAGAATAATTTAAAAATTCACAGCAGTGGGAGAGAACTGTATAAGGAGGAAAGTTTTAATATGCTATTGAAGAAAAGTATAATCAACAATAGCTTTAATTTCAAAATGTCATTGTAATCTATAAATGGTATCCACAAAAAACAAAAACAACATAAAACCCTAAAAGTTAGAGAAAGGAACATAAGAATGGAATAAAATTGAAACTACCAGAAGATCTATTAAACACAGAATAGTGACTGAGGAGTTGAGAAACAAAGTAGAATGAATACAAATATCAAGATTTTTTTTTTTTATAAAATAGCAATTCCACATCAGTAATTACCTTAAATATACATTAATAGGTATTGGCTGGCCAAATTAAAAACAATGACAGTTCAAATGTTTGCTCTCTCTAAGACACTAGATGTAATTGCTAAGTATGCACAAAACTGTGAAAATCATCACTAAAAAAACCCAAGATGGCTATACTAGTCAGAAGAGGACTCAGAAACTATCATGTGTAACAAAGAACATGTGTATTGATCGATGGCTCAGTCCATACGGAGACTATAGCAGTTATGAACATAAGATGAGAGATCTGCAGAAGCATTGAGAATGGATGAGTTGAGGAGAGAATTTGTCCCACAATAATGGTTTAGTATGCCTCTTCCAATAGTGGGCAAGCTAGTGAGATGGATGCACAAACCAAGCGGAGAGCATTGGGATTCTCAAACAACACTAGAGCACACACCTGCCAGCTATTGTAAGCCAGCATCTCAGATGGCAGGACAAAATGGATCAATCCCTTAACATACACAGATGGCCTAATCTGACTCAGGGATAAATAGAAAATCTGAATAGATCTAAAATGAGTAAAGAGATTGCAATCCTAAATCTCCCATCAAAGAAAACACCAGGACGAAAGGGTTACTCAAGTGAATTCTAACAATTATTTATAAAAGGCTTATTACCAATTCTCCATCCTCCCTTCCAAAAAAACAACAAAAAACTCAAAAACCCTCTGTAAAATTGAAGAGAATATTTTCATACTTATGAGATAATAATTTCTCTGCTACCAAGCTGGGTAAATATATCATAATATAATAAACTAGATCAATATTCCTTATGATTACAACTATAAAAAGCCTCCCATACTTACAAGCTCAATCCAGCTCTGTATGAAGTGGAATTGTATATTTTGATCAAGTGACATTTATTTGTGTGGCTCAGTGATAACATGTCATCAGTCAATGTAATATACCACACTAACAGACTAAAGAGACAAACCACCGCACTCGCTACCAGTATTCTGCTATGCGACTTTTTTTTTTTAATTTGAGAAAGAGCTTTGCTATGTAGCCTAAGGCTGTTCTTGAATTTGTTGTGTAGCCCAAGCTGGCCTCAAGTTTGATATATAGTGCAGGGTGGTCTCTATCTGACAATTCTCCTGCCTCTGCCTTCTGAAGGTTAGAACTGTAGGTGTGCACCAGCAATTCCATCTGTCTTTACCATTCTTGATGTAATTCTTGAGCCTATCTACAATACTGTATAGTTGGAGGATGCTCTGAACTACCCCTTAACCACACACACACAGTAAGGGAACGTCAGTCAAATTGACGCTTTATGGCCTCTTTTCCAGGGAAAGAGAAGGGACTTGCTTGGAAGGAGAGGTTGGGAGATGGAATTGATGCTTAGCCACTCTTGGGCATGTTGTTGAGTATGCTCAGTTTCAGAAAGCATCCATTCTGATCTCATTCCCACAGCAGAGAGAGGCCCCTGCTTCTCCAGATGGGCAGTAACACACACATATTATAGACATCGTACGTAGAAGGGGAAATGAGCAAATCCATTAGGCCACAGATTCAAGACTTTATTTCTCAATAAACTTTATTGGTAGTCAGAATAGTATTTTGATCCCATTTCTCTTATGTCTGCATCTCCTTTTTTATCCAAAACCATCTGTTTTTTTTAAAGATTTGTTTATTTATGTATATGAGTACACTGTAGCTGTCGTCAGACACACCAGAAGAGGGCATTAGATCCCATTACAGATGGTTGTGAGCCACCATGTGGTTGCTGGGAATTGAACTCAGGACCTCTGGAAGAGCAGTCAGTGCTCTTAACTGCTGAGCCATCTCTCCAGCCCCAGACATGTTTTTTTGTTTTGTTTTGTTTTGTTTTGTTTTGTTTTGTTTTGTTTTTCAAGACAGCATTTCTCTGTATAGCCCTGGCTGTTCTGGAACTCACTTTGTAGACCAGGCTGGCCTTGAACTCAGAAATCCACTTGCTTCTGCCTCCCAAGTGCTGGGATTAAAGGCATGTGCCACCACTGCCCGGCCCCCAGACATGTTGTTTTTATCCACAAAAATATACACCTTTTAAATTATATAACACAAATATGCCTTAGTCAAATTTTAAAAAACTTTGTGAATTATGTCTTAGCCGAAGATTCAGTAATATATATACACTCACGTAATGTAAGCAAAGAATATATAGTCCATGTACTCATAGTCAGAGTAAGAAAGGGAACATTTCTAATTGCTTAGATACCCTCACATCACAACCCATTTATTTTGGATACCCAGTAGACCCAGGAATACTGAAGTTAGGGAAAGAGTAATTTGAAATAGTTTCTAAAATAAATTAAAAAATGGCTTATAAAATTGGTAAGTCATGATCATTATCTGTTACTTCGTCTTTAGCATGGCACTAGAGCTTAGACATTTTGTTTTGCAACAGCTATATTGAGGTATAATGGACACACAAAACCTGAACATATGGGCCAGGGAGATAGCGCACTTGATGAAGTAACTTGCACACATAAGATCTGACTTTTTGATCCTTACAAACCCATGTAGAAATTCCAGGCATGGTGGTAGCATGCTTGTGAATCCAGCAGAGGTGGGAGGGTCCCTAGGGCTCACTGAGTCAGGCTAATCTTACTGGTAAATTCTAGGTGCACGAAAAGACCTTTCTTTTTTTTTTTTCTTTTGTTTTGTTTTGTTTTGTTTTTCGAGACAGGGTTTCTCTGTTTAGCCATGGCTGTCCTGGAACTCACTCTGTAGACCAGGCTGGCCTCGAACTCAGAGATCCACCTGCCTCTGCCTCCCAAGTGCTGGGATTAAAGGTATGCGCCAGAGAAGACCTTTCTTAAAGGTGCTAGGCATTGTTCTAGTTTATCTAGACATTTGTCCACACACATTAACATGCACACACATTACATTAACATATACACATTAAAAACAACCCACATTTGGCATGATGATTCTAGCAATAGGAAGATGAAGGTAAGAGGACCAAGAAATCAATATAACCTTTGACCACATAACTAATTTGAGGCTAGCCTAGACTACATGAGACCCTATCTCAAAAACAAAACCAAGTCCTGAACATATTTGCTATATACAGCTTTATGGGTTAAACTTAGTCAAGTGATCAACTATGATAATGGCTCACATTAAAAGCAGTAGTCAGCACGGCTTATTAGTAACACATAACCACATATTCTTATGCTGAACTTACTAACATTTCAGTTAAATGGTAGAAAATACAGATAATTCAATTTTCAAAGATTATATCCTATCAGTTTGTCAAAAGTCGTGCACGACTTTGTAAAAGCTACTAAGTTATTAGCTATCTATCTTATTGTGAAATTTAATATTCTTATTCATTGAAAAACCATCATTAGATACCAAAGAACCCTGTCCTCCACCTCTAACCTCCCTCTCCCTTCCTCCCCTCCTGTTCCTCCTCCTTCTCCTCGCCCCCTCCTATCCTTCCTCTTCCTTTTCCTCCTCTTTTTTCCCCATTTTCTTCCTCTCCCACTTTCTCTTCCTCCTCCTTTCTGCTGAGTACCTTGGTTTTCTATTGAGTGATTTACTAGGGAAGTGACTATATTTACAAAGCCTAGATTTCATCTCCCTTTTAAAGGAAACAGTTCTTTATTAAAACATCATTCTTAAACACAAAACAAAAACTCCACATCATTCTTTAACTGAAAGCTTGGTAGGGTCAGCAGTAGCAATGTAGTACCCAAGGATCATATTGTTGCTACAGAAATCAATAGTAAGGTGGGATGGGGGCTTTGAAGTTAATATTTGAAGATCAATGACATTTCCAGTTTATATGTGGTCACTGTTGCCATATTTGATGATTTGAATAGATTTAATTAGGCTTTTGACAATGTCATTGTCCGGACAGATACACTGTTTTTACCTAAATAGTTGTTTAGGGAACTGTACTGAGTACAAAGGAGTGAGATGCTTCACACAAGCAGATCTGTAAAATACAAGTTGCGTGTTAGCGACTAGCAAAGACATTGTCTGGATATTGTCCAAGCCTGTATCCCATGATGCCCCGCAGTGACAGGCTGATGAGTCTCCTCGGGCCTGGGTAGGAAGGAGGGAGGTACAAGGGAGAGTGAGGGTAACCTGGAGCTAGCCCTAAAACAGGACAGCACCTCTATATGTTAATAGAGAGGCACCTGAGGTACCCTCATGGAATATTCCTTTTTTATTTTCCTGCCAATGCTGTTAAAATTAACACAGTTTTAATAGAAACTCATTTTATATTTTTCTATGACCAGTTATATGCAAAGCTGTACTAGTAGAATTTGCTTTAAAATCCTTTTACCTTTTCTGTCTGTTTAGGTGTAGTGGCCACTACCTGGGATTTGTATGATTCTTTCAACATTCCAGAAACTTTGCCAGGAGCAAAACAATCTTCATATTCAAGTAAAGGAAGCTTACTTGCTAAAGACCGGGACCCAAGAATACAAGGAAAGTACCATGGGCAGACACCAGATTACATTTCCGGTTTGCAGTATGTCCTCACAGGGCAACTCTCATTCTTTTCCACCGAACATAAAAAGTGCTTTACTTGGGGATTCAGCTTTTATGTTCGCAGTGTCCTGGGTTCTGAGTGGAAAATTAAGTTTTGTGTTTGTTTTTTTCATAGATGCCTGACTGGAGTTTGCCTTTGCTTGAGACAGGGCCTGGTACCAACCGGCCTCGAATTCACAGGGGTCCTCACACTCAGACTGAGGGCTGGGATTAAAGGCATTTACCAGCACATCCAGTCTTGTTTCCGAGGTTTTCTCTAGTGCATCTTTGCTTTCTCTCTCTAGTTTTTTTTTTTTTTTCATTGTATACTTATGTGTGCCAGTTTGTGTATTGCGTGAGTGTGGAAGTTTATGTATGTGTGCCCTACACCAGTATAAATGGATGTCAGAGGACAAACTTGGGTATGGCTTTTCACCTTCTACCCCATTTGAGATAGTTTTGTTACTGTTTGCTGCTCGTTGTTTGAATGCTTGGGCTGGGTGCCTCTGAATTTGCTTGCATAGTTAGAACATTCAGTCTTCCATTATTTGTTTTCTGTTTTTGTTTCATTTTTATGGTTTTTTTTTTCTGCCTTCTTGGGAGTTAATCCGTTTTTAGTTACCTTTTAGCTTCGGTGTGTGTGTACCTGTTCTTTAGTTACTATTTGTATATCTGTTCAGTTAGTGATTTATCTGCGTATTGCATTGTATGCACATAGCTTACCAAAGTCCACTGATGTCAACATGGTACCAGTTGAAGTAAAGTTTACCTGTCTGTCTTTTGACTTTCATGTTGGGAGGTGCTTTTGGGTTTTTGAGGCAAGATTTTGTTCTGTATCGTGGCTTGTCTTGAGTGTGTGAGGCATATGAGGCTGGCCTGGAACCTGCTGCTGTCTTCCCACCTCTGCATTCTGAGCCTTGCGCTCTGTCCCTTCTTTAAGATTGCCTTGTATTCTTCTTCTAGATGTCAAGGTCATTTAGATGTTTAGAACTGCATAAGACAGTGTAACTCTTTAATTATAAATATTAGAAGAAGTAAAGTATGTTTGCTTTACATACTTTATTTGTCCATCTGTATATTGTGTGTGCTCAGATGTGCATGTAAATGCTCCTATATACATGTAGAGGTCAGAGGTCAACTGAAGTGCTCATTCTTTAGTTGTTCTCCAATTTTTTGAAGACTTTTTTTTTTTTTTTTTTTGGTTTTTCGAGCCAGAGTTTCTCTGTGTAGCCCTGGCTGTCCTGGAACTCACTCTATAGACCAGGCTGGCCGCGAACTCAGAAATCCATCCACCTCTGACTCCCAAGTGCTGGGATTAAAGGCATGTGCCACCACTGCCTGGCTGAAGACTTTAAAAAAAAAAAAAAGTTTTGGCTTCAACAATTTGACTAAAGTGGCTTGCCAGTAAGCCTCAGGGACACATTCATCCTGAATTTGGTGTGAGAATCACTAGCTGCTGCTGTTGCTGCTGCTTCCTTTAGGCAAAGTCTCACCATGTAACCCTGGCTAGCCTGGAACTCACTATCTTGACCAGGCTGGCCTCAGAGATCTTCCTTCCTCTGTGTTCCCAGTGTAGACATTTGAGGTATGCACCACCAGGCTCTGCCTGGACCCAGGTTTTCTACCTTGAGCTCAAGTCCTCAAGCTTTCAACATGTACTTTACTAACTGAGCCTCAGTTTCTCCTAATTTTTCCTGGATATTTTCAATACAGACTTCTGGGTGAACGGTTCTTTTTATCCAGCATTCGAAGAACAAATGAAAGTTCTAAAGTCTCCTGTTTCTAATGAAAAGTATGTCGATAATCAAATGATTTTCTTTTTATAAATATCTTTCCCTCCCTTCACTGCTTTCAATATTTTATTTTATCTTCCTGGATATATGTCTATGTTTATGTTTATGTGTATGTGCATGTTGCATATGCATATGTATACATACATATGTGTCTCCTATTTTCAGTAGTATATCTATGGCCTTTGTGGATATATGCATATGTGTATACATAAATATATATATATATATATATATATGTATACATGCATATATGCCTCCTGTTTTCGGTAGTATATCTATGGTAAGTCTTTGGTGGGTATCTTTAGAGCCTTCCTACTCAAGGCTCATTCAGTTTCTTCAGCCTATTCTTTGCTAAAATCTGTGGCTTTTCAACTTCTGTTTTCAGGCGCCTTTTCCAGTGACAATTTCTCCCCACTCGGATAAGCTGCTCACCTGAGCACGATAATCTCCCAGGTCCCTGAGGCTCTCTTCATTATTTTTATTCAGAGTATATTCTCCTTGCTTTAAAAATTATTCTTTTTAATTCATATGTGTATGGTAATGAGGGCTATGCAGATGGACCCGGTGCTGGAGGAATGCAGAAGAGGATGTCTGATGCCCTCCAGATGGAGACACAGGCAGTTCTGAGCTGCCAGCCATGGGAGCTGGAACTGAATTTGGTCTTCTGTGAATGCAGTATGCACTTTTAGCCACTGAGCTTTCTTTCCACTTGTTTTTAAGTTGGCTTGTTGCTGTTTCATTTTTATGAGCCAGATGTGGAGGTGCACGTCTTTAATCCCAGCACTCAGAGGCAAAGGCAGTCGGATCTCTATGAGTTCAAGGTTAGGCTGGTCTATATAATAAATTTGAGGACAGCCAGGGCTACATAGAGATACCCTGTCTCAAAAAAATAAAAAACAAACAAACAAACAAACAAAAACCACAGGTTTTTGATTATTCTTTCCTGAGGTCACTGAAACGTTTTCTTTTTCCTTTCTATTTTTTCATTTGACCCATTAATTGAAATTTTAAGTTCTGAGTATTTCAATCCTGTAAGTTTTTTGTTTCATTGAAATGTTCTATTCCTTTGATGATGCTTTTAGTTGATCCAAGGATATTCATAAACCCTGGCAAATCATTTTTTTATGATGAGCTCTGTAAATTCTTTGTTAGTTAATTCTAGTCTCCCATCTTGGTGTTCATGTCTACTGATTATCTTCTTCTCTATTTGAGATTTTCTTTGCTCTTGGTTCAGGGAGTGACTTTCAGTTAAAATCTAGCTATATGGCTTCCATTTTTTCTAGGCTTCAATAGTGCATTTGTCAGGGAGTGGGAGTCATTGTCTCAAGACTGCCAATCAGCAGAAGTCCAGAGATTTTTGCGACAGGGTTCACTGCACAGCCCAGGTATCCTGGGCTCACTTGTCTTCCTCCTGAGTGCTTGGACAGTGAGCACGTACTACTAGACCCAGCGAAAGACCAGGGCTTTTACCTCATCCTGTGGCACCTGAGGGACAGACGTGACTGCTGACCTCTGCTGGGAACTCCAGCCCCCTTCATCCTTTTGTGGCTAGGGTGTGTAGGATTACCCCATTACCTATTCAACCACATACAGCATCACTGTATCACACATCACAAAGTAGAGGTTGTTATCATTCCTGCTGACCAGTGGTAAAGAGTCCCGATTTCCAGCCTGTAATTCCAGTGGGCAGAAGGGAAACCTTGAATGTTGATGTCCGGGAAATCTCTGGCTCCCCAGCTGCTGTGTCTGGCATTCTCATGTATGGGAAAGGTAAAAATTCTGGTCCTCAGCTCTAGCTTCTTGGGTACCACACCCAGCTTTCTACAACGGTTCTAGTCATTGAACTCAGGTCCAAACACTTGCAAGGCAAGAACTTCACAACTGGGCTATCTTCACCAACTTAGTTCCCTAAGTTGTTGTTTTCTGATAAATTAACAGAAAATAGGCTAACGTGTACATAACACCTCAAGATTATTACTGCTTATCCTCAGGGGAAAAATGTATTTTTTGATGGATAAGAGTTCCATAAGTTTTGTGTTTGTGTTGTTTTCTTTGTGCATAAACAATTTAATAAATGCTATTGAAGATATTGGAAATGGAAGACAAAAATTATAAAATATAATTTAAAAAATCTTTAAACTATATGAACCACCTACTACTGTTTGGCTCTTTTGTAAGTGAGTCACATTTATATTCACAGACAGTGAAAGTAGTTCTCTAATGGACATAGAAAATGTGATTTTGGCTAGAGTTCACGACGATGAAGAAGACAATTCAGAGGCAATATTAAAGTCTGATAAGCTTCAGCAAGACCTATTTTACATGGAAAGGGTTTTAATGGAAAATGTATTTCAGCCGAAGCTTGCAGCCTACCGTCAACTCCCTGTTTATAAAGGTATTTTTTTTAAAGTACTCATGCTTAGGCAAAGTCAAATAATTTTTAAAAATGTAATCGTACTATTAAATATTTCTAAATGTAATTTCCACACTACTCATCAGCTATTAAAGCACACGTTTAAGCATTTACTACCTGCCTGTGAAACATGTGGGTAGCCCTAGAGTCCAGACTGGGGAATCCACAGAAGGGTTGTCCCTCCAGTGCAAGACTTACAAAGCATCTATGTCCTCATTTTATCTTTGTTCCTACATCAGATTAGGCTGTTGGTGTTTTTATAGTGTTTCTCATGTTTGATCCTCTTTTACATTGCCGTTGAGTCTTCGGGTTCCGGCTGTTCGAGCCTACTCCCTAATACAAATGACAAGGGTCTCCAGCCCACCCTCACTGCTGCAAGTCCCGTTATATGTTCACAGAATGTTTCATTTTTACTACTGTCAGATTTGTTTTCAGTTTTCTGGCTTTCTAAGGCTGGATCCCAGGATCTGTCCACCTTCTCCCTCTGAGCTATACTTCCAGACCCTGAGTGAGTTCTTTTTTTTTTTTTTAAGACACATTAATTCAGCCTTTCAGCACATGAATAAACTGAAGGGTATAAAGATTATGTAGTGAGGCATTTGAGTCAAAGTTCAGTTCTTTCCACTCCTGTACCCTACCTTGCAGATTTATCCAAACCCCTCACAGCCTTTAAATGCTCTAAATTCTAAATGTTCAGAGCCTTCCATTGCTTAGGGTAAGCTCCACATCTCAGAGTGTGTTAGTCCTGGGCAGAGCATGCCATTGATTGTCTCCAGGAGCTTCGGGATTCATAAACCACTGAAATCTGTTCGGCAGCCCACTCCTTTCT
Source organism: Montemys delectorum (assembly GCA_019843815.1). Lineage (NCBI taxonomy): Eukaryota > Metazoa > Chordata > Mammalia > Rodentia > Muridae > Montemys > Montemys delectorum. Next base: position 887 of record JADRCD010222561.1, on the reverse strand, counting down.
CGGTCTTATCTTTTCCTGTTGTAGCCCCAATTTTCATGAACTCTCGTTGGTCCCCAAGTCGAAGTTAACCTTCTATGTGGTTTTCCGAATATTGAACCATCCCTACATCCCTGGTATGAAAAAAAAATTAGGTTACAAAATAACATGTGTGGCAAAGGGTTATAAACTCTTTGCCCAGAGAAAGCTAGGATAATATTTTAAAACTATGTTCCTCTTTCTTTTTAGGTTGCCGTTTTAAAATTTGTATCATGTATACTGCTCCATGTGTATCTAAAGAGTTGTATAATTGCAATCTAAAGCATTATAAATAATGGTATTTGCAAAGCTAAACTGTTAGTACATTACTTGTTTACTAATTAAAATAACAGAACAAATATTTTAATGAGACATTTATGACATATCTATATTTAAACTATGTTTTTAACATATTTAGAAAATGAATAAAGTTATGTAAAGAATACCCTAATCAACATAGAAAATATACCCGTGAGCCATGAAAATTGTGTTCTGCTGGTTGCATGTAAACATTACCCACTCCCTAGGCAGCCATGGACTTGCTCTGTGACCACAAGTTAACTTTCTTAGTTGTGGTACATTTTGTAAGTACATTTGATTCAGCAGGTAAGGGCACTTGACACCAAGCCTGATGACCTGAGTGTGACTGCCAAGGACACACATGGTAGAGAAAACTCACTCTTACAAGTCATTGGGCTTCTATATCCATGTCCATACACAGTATACATGTGCATGTATACACACACATACACACATGCACAAAATAAGTGTAATAATAAAAAAATTAAAATGAACTTGAATCTAGATTCTTTCACTCAGCATTCCTGACGTTGAGCTTCAGCTAGACCTGTGTGTGTAAATAGTTCATTTCC
>JADRCD010222560.1:0-44743 GCA_019843815.1 Montemys delectorum | reverse complement strand
ATGTAATGTTTTTACTTGGGAAAGGCTAGGCTACTCTTTGAAGCAATTCAGAAAATCAGTTATTTTATCATTCTCTAACTTTTGGTTTTGTTTGTTTTGTTTCTCCATGTAGCTCTAGCTGTCCTAGAACTCTCTCTATAGACCAGACTGACCCCAAATTCAGAGATACCTGACTGCTTCTGCCTCCCGAGTGCTGGGACTAAAGGCATGTGGTACCACCACCTGGGATTCTCTAACTTTTAAAAAACATGTATGTGTATGGGCACAGGAGGGAGCAGGGTAATGTCAGAAGATGATTCTAGGGAGTTAGTTTTCTCATTTCCCTGTAGATTGAACTCAAGTTCCCATGCTTGAACTTGAAGTCTGTTTGCTAGTTGAGCCATCTCATCACCTTTCACATGTTCTAATAACTGTAGAAGCCACGCATTGGGGGGCTAGAGAGATGACTCAGCGGTTAGGAGCACTGACTGCTCTACTGAAGATCCTGAGTTCAAATCCCAGCAACCACATGGTGGCTCACAACCATCTGTAATGAAATGAGATCTGATGCCCTCTTCTGGTGTGTCTGAAGACAGCTACAGTGTACTTACATATAATAAATAAATAAATCTTAAAAAAAAGCCACTGGGGGTTGAAATCGCATGACCATATGTATAAATTATGAAGAGATCATCTTAGAGTCAGCCAGTATAAATAATTCTCTTTGTCATGATAACATGACATTTGAAATTTTTGAATAAACTTGTTAAGTTTGAAAAATAGACCCAGCTGGGCAATGGTGGTGCACGCCTTTAATCCCAGCACTTGGGGGCAGAAGAAGGCGGATTTCTGAGTTCAAGGCCAGCCTGGTCTACAGAGTGAGTTCCAGGACAACCAGGGCTACACAGAGAAACCCTGTCTCAAAAAACCAAAAAAAAAAAAAAAAAAAAAAGAAAAGAAAAAAGAAAAATAGACCTAGATTTTGAGGAAGTTTTTCTTAAGATCTCACTTATGACTAATCTAAGACAGAAATACACTCAAAAGTGAAGCTTTTCAATCTTTCTTTAGCCATTCATTGCTTTACATGTATGTGTTCGTGTGTATACACATATCTGGGGATAGGAAGGCTAATAGAAGCTTGATTAATTTGTTTTTAATTTTATTAGAGGTAATATATTAGTTCATGATGATGGATACTTGAGTTGTTTGTATTTTTTTCTTTAGTATTTATTGATATTCCTGGGTCTGGCAGACAAGCTGTTTAATTTCTTTGCTTCCATTTCACCTAAGTCAGTAGTTTATGGTGCACACTTTCAATCCGAGTGGTCAGGAGTTAGAGGCTGGTGGATCTCTTGAGTTTGACAATAGCCTGGACTACAAAGTGAGTCCCAGAGCAGCCAAGGTTACATAAAGAAACCCTGTCTTTTTTTTTTTATTTTTTTATTTTTTTTATTTTTTAAAGATTTATTTATTTATTTTATGTGTATGAGTACACTGTAGCTGTACAGATGGCCATGAGCCATCATGTGTAGCTGCTGAGAATTGAACTCAGGACCTTTGCCAGCCCTGTTTGCTTCGGTGTAATTCACTGTAGCTGTCTTCAGACACTCCAGAAGAGGGCGTCAGATCTCATTACGGGTGGTTGCTGGGATCCGAACTCAGGACCTTCAGAAGAGCAGTCAGTGCTCTTACCCACTGAGGCATCTCGCCAGCCCCAAGAAACCCTGTCTTAATATCGCCCCCTACCCCCAAAAAAGAAAAAGTATCTAAGGAAGTTTCTAGCCCAGTTTTCCACTTAATATGATTTTTTTCCCCTCCATACAGGGTTTCCTGTGTAACCCTGGCTGTTCTAGAACTCTGTAGATCAGCCTTGTCTCAAACTCCTCCTGCCTCTGTCTTCCCAGAGCTGGGACTAAAGGTGTGTACTGCCACTACTTAGCAGGAATATTTTTTTCATTGGTTCTTTTCATTTAAAACTAGCAGCTTATATGTATTTCATCATCTGATCTAATGTTTCATAGGTCACCTAAGTTTTAGGAGATTATTTATTTTTGTTTTTTGGTGCTAGAATTGAATTTAGAGCCTCATGAGTTATTCTCAATAGGTAGTTCTTATCTGTACCTTAAAACTTCTATGTAATTTTAGGGAGAGGTTTAACTCCAAAGGAATTAGGAATGTTGCCTTAAACTGTAAATATTTTTCTTGCTTTAGTTCTCCAATGCTAATATAGTGCCTCAACAGATCTAGAAGACTTGGGAACAACAATAAAAATCAATGTATTTTAAAAATATTTATTTATCTATGCATGTATGGAGGCCAGAAGAGGGTGTCTGGTGTCTACTATCATTCTGTGCTTATGCCTTAGGAGGGTCTGGTCTATCCCTGATCCTGAGGCCCAGGCAGCCTGGGGCTTATCTAGGCAAGAGGTCATCCTTGCCCAGTAATCTTTGGAGCTGTGGTTGTAAATATTTTCAAAGGCTCTTGGCTTGTTACATGGGTGTTGGGATCTCAACTCTGGTCCCTATGATTGTGGAGCAAGCACTCTTAACCAGTGATCTGTCCCTCTTCCCCCAGCTAGCTGTCCGTCCCTCTATCTGCATGTGTGTCTTTATTTGTTGTTATTGTTGTTTGAGATAGGATCTTATGTAGCACAGTCTGGCCTCATACACAATATTTTTTTGTTTGTTTTTTGAGATAGGCTTTCTCTGTGGAGTCTTGGCTATCTTGGAACTCTGTAGAACTCTGCCTCCCAAGTGTTGGGATTAAAAGTGTGTGCTAGCAATATTTTTGTAAGAAAATCTTTCAGTCCTTGAAATTCTGAGGTAATGGGGATACCTAGATCTCTAATGCTGTACTATGAAATATTTCAGAGCTTTTTAAATTCAAAAATGGAAATGCCTTAGGTTTTCAAAGGATACTATTTGAAATAAATACTTAGTTCATGTCTCCTAGTTTTTTAACCCTATAACAACCCATCAAAGTCTGGTATTTATACAGCATTATGCGATATTGGGGAGTGTGACTCTAAAGGGAATAATTTTTCCCATCTTCATCCACAAGATGACTTAAGAGTTAATTACGCCGGGCTGTGGTGTCGCACGCCTTTAATCCCAGCACTTGGGAGGCAGAGGCAGGCGGATTTCTGAGTTCGAGGCCAGCCTGGTCTACAAAGCGAGCCCAGGACAGCCAGGGCTACACAGAGAAACCCAGTCTCGAAAAACAAAAACAAAAACAAAAACAAAAACAAAAAAGAGTCAATTACACAGTAAAACATATAGTGCTAATATGTGAATAATATTTTAGTTATCTAAATGCTCAAGATAAGGGGTCATAGCTTGGATTAAAGGGAAAACTGTCTACTAAGCTTATTTTAAAATCTTTAGGTCATGATGCATATGCAGGTTAAGTTCAAAATTCAAGTATAAAAGAATAAAGCTGTGCCTACCCTCCCATCTTTGTTGTTATAGCTGCCTTCTTACCCACACCAGTAGCAAACTTTTTAATAACTTTTTTGTTTGTTTTGTTTTCTGAGACAGGGTTTCTCTGTCTGATATCCACATGCTTCTGCCTACCTAGTGTTGTCTCTCTGTCTGCGAGTCTTTGTTATTGTTGTTTGAGATAGGCTTTTATGTATGAGATAGGATTAAAGGTCTATGCCTAATAGTTATGAGATATTTTACTATTTGTCCTTTGAGACATCTTACAAGTTGGCTTAATACTCGCTGAGGCTGACCTTGAGTTCAACAATCTCCTGCCTCTTGTGTGGGATTAGGGCTCCTGCTCCTGAGTGGTTGCTTGTTTTCAGACCTGGTTTTTTTATCCAGTTTACTGCTGGCCTCTAACTCACATTGTGTCCAATATAGCCAAGGCTGCCTGTGAAGTCTGCTCCTTCTTCCTCTTCCTCCCAAGTACCAAGGTGACAGGTTTGTACCTCCATGCCTGGTTAGATAACTTACATTTAAGAAATTATAAGTTTTTTGTTTGCTTGAGATAAAGTCTCTTTATATAACCTTGGCTGGCCCAGAACTCAGAGTCACCTGCCTCTGGTTTCCAAGTGATGGGATTAAAGGTGTCTAAATGTTACAAATCTCTAAATTTACAGAGATTTATATTTATTATCCTTGGGGTCGGGAGTCACCAAGTCCTGGAATTATATTAGGGGCCACTCTTTACCTGGCAAGCCCCCTTCTCCCTCCCTCTGTTATACTGAATCCAGGGCTCCACACACCCTAGACCAGCACTTGACCGCGTTTCTAACTCCTTGCATATAGCTTAAAAAGTTATGTGGGGGGGCTGGAGAGATGGCTCAGTGGGTAAGAGCACCGACTGCTCTTCTGAAGGTCATGAGTTCAAATCCCAGCAACCACATGGTGGCTCACAACCATCTGTAATGAGATCTGATGCCTTCTTCTGGTGGGTCTGAAGACAGCTACAGTGTATTCATATACATAAGTAAATAAATAAATAAATCTTAAAAAAAAAAGAAAAAAAGTTATGTGGTTCACAAAGTTGATTAAAATCCTACTGATTGCTACTTCAGTTTCTCTGGGCAGATATACTTAGGATTTATCTTTTTGTGTGTACAGCATGCTTACCTGGTTGCATCTTGATTTCTCACAAATAGTTAGCATTGCCTATTGATATCTTACAATAGATTATAGTCTTACTTTTATCTGAAAGTTTATATTATGAATATGTAAATGCTGTACAGAATTTAGTCGTATCCTGTACAGTTATTACTTTGGAGGTAATAACGGTCTTTATTTCTGTTGTTAGCTTCCTGTGAGTTTACCATGTAATTACTCTTCACAAGTTTTCTCACTCTCTCAGGACACTGATGTAAGCCAGAGAGTCCATTAATTTTCATCTATAAAATCTTGCTCAGACTCCTGGCTGACTCCAGCCTAAATCACTTGACTCTTGCATCTGGCACTTGATGGTTATCCTGGGCTCCCTCTTCACCATCACCCTAGGGATCTCTTTCCTGTCTTTTCTGCTGTTGGAGAATTCATGTTCCACATCTTCCACACGCTTGATTTATTTTCCCTCACTTGCAAGGGGAATATTCTTTAATGGCATCTTGAGAAAGAATACATGGGAGGAAAATATTTTTTAAGTTTTTATTTAAAAAATTTCAGTTTACAAAGAATAATGCAATAAATATCAATGTTCCCTTGATCTAGATTCATCAATTTTTAACATCTTGCCACATTTGCTTTACTGCTCTCTGTTGTGTGTGTATTATTTTTTTATGAGTCATTTCAAACTAAGCTGAAGAACCCATACATACTAATACTTATTTCTTCTAATAATTAGGACATTTTCTGGTTCAAGTTCAATCACTTATTATGCTCCCCTTTATTTAACATGAATGTAAAAGTATGTGATTTATATTTCCATTTAAGTTTTCTTACTCATCTTAGTAATACCTTTTTCTTTTTTTTTTCTTTTTATTTAGAGATGGGGGCTATCCTGAAACTTAATACATAGACCAAGTTAGCCTCAAACTCATGGGAATCCATGCCTGCCTCTGCCTCCTGAGTACTGGGATTAAAGGTGTGCATCACCAAGTCTGGGCTTTTGTAACAAGTGAGATAGTGTCTAACCATACTCAGGCTTTGAACTCACTGTAGTTCAGGGAAGGCCTTACGTTAGTATTATCTCTCCTCAGCTTCACAAGTAGCTGAGATTAAAAGCCTGGCAGAGCTGGCCCACCAGCATTCTGATTCTTGATTATTTACACAAAGACACTTTTCCTCTCTGGAAGTTTGTGGAACCTTCTCTTGGTTCTTTTTGTGTTAGGTACTATATGAATACACTCTCTCTGTCTCTCTTCCTATCTGGGGATTGAACCCTGGGCTTCATGGATACTAGGCAAGGGCTCCACCACGGAGCTACACATACAGCTTATTAGTGGCCCTTCTTAATATAAAAGTCATGCCCTCTCATACTGGGAAGTTTTTAATTGAATTGTGTTGTGTCATCATCATCATCATCATTATTATTATTATTATTATTATTGCCCTTGATTTTGTTCTTTTAGAAGCTGTTTTTCATAATTGGGCCTTTTTTAGTAGGCTCTTTAACTTACTTTGTTTCTTATTGTTTATCTCCTTAACTTTTTCTGATTCATGAGTACATTTCCATAGTTGTATCTTTTATCTTTTTGTAGTAAGCTTTTTTATTGCTGCGATTATATTTTTAACTTTAAGTTTTAAAAATATTCATGTATTTTGTCAGGGAATGGTGTGATCCACAAATATGTTTTTACTGCTTTTTTTTTTTAAATTTAAAAATTTTACTTATTACTATTTCTTTTTGTTTTTAAGTTTTAGGAATTATTTCTGGGCCAGTGAGATGGCTCAGTAGTGGGCCAGGGAACTTGCTGGCCAAGCCTGAGCGCTTGAGTTTCAACCCCAGGACCCAAGTGGTAGAAAGAGGAATAGACTCCCTCAGGTTGTCTTTTAACTTACACACACACTAGTATGTGGGCACAGACAAATAAATGGACAAACTATAACAAGTAATAGTTATTTTTAATGTAAGCTTAAGTATGAGATTACTTGAGCCCACACAATTGAGATCAGCCTGGGTAACAATGAGATATTGTAGTAAAAAAATAAAAGGAATTTTTTCCCTTTTTTTATTTTTTGGTTTTTCTGAGACAGTCTTTTTGTGTAGTCAAGGCTAGCCCTGAACTTGATGTGAGCCTCCTATATATTTGTTATTTTTGAACATTTCTTTAAAAAGTATACCTGCCAGTCAGTGGTGGCGCACGCCTTTAATCCCAGCACTTGGGAGGCAGAGGCAGGTGGATTTCTGAGTTCGAGGCCAGCTTGGTCTATAGAGTGAGTTCCAGGACAGCCAGGGCTATACAGAGAAACCCTGTCTCAAAAAAAAAAAAGAAAAAAAAAAAGTATACCATTTGTGTTTTGCATGTGTAATATTTCCTCTTAGATGCTTTAGGATAACAATGATAGCTCTTTAGAATTAGACTTTTTTAGATAGTAATTTTAGACTTAAAGAAAAGTTGATGGGAAAATTCCACAGAGAGCTCTGCACACTTTTGAGCTTCACTCAGTACAGACATCTCACATGGCCACATTACCTTTAGCAAACCTAAGAAGTTAACATTGGAGATTGGGTGTACTTACTGACAGGACATTTGCCCAGCTTCTGGGGGCTCTGGGTTCTTCAGTCCCGACACATACACACATACACACACACACACACACACACACACACACACACACAAGAAGCAGTAGAAACTCTCATCAGAGAGTATTGTTTGCTGCAGATATTTTTCAGATTTTACCCTTCTGCCCACATACGGTTTTCCTGTCAGTAGCTAAATCGAGATACCGCATCGCATTTGGTGGTATGTACTTTCTTTGTGAAGGTTTTTAGCCATTCCCAGTGACTTTTGAGTTTGAAGCCTGATGAGCATTTACATTATAGACTGTCCTTCAATTCGAATTGGTCTAGTATTTTCTCATGGATTGACTAGGGTTTTGTGACTGGAGGGAGTAACCACAGAAATGGATTTGAGCCCTTCTATCTCTCTTTTTATTTTATCCTCACAGTTGTATTTTGTTTTTCATACTCTTTGGTTATGTGTTTTTTGATTTTACAAGTGGTTATTTGTTCTTGATTCTTTCATTTGGATACTTTTTCAGACATTTGGTAATACTTAATTGCCTGCTTTTATTTTAGAAGGTGGATGGAAAAGGTGATGAGAGCTTGTGACAATTTGAGTGGGCCTTACTGACTGTTAGCTGCATCGAAGGATGATCTGGTGGGAAACTTAGGTACCTCAGTGCTGCTAGCTTAAGGTCCCTGCATTATCTAACACCTCTACCCTACCCCACCCCAGTGCTTCAGCTGTTCAGATTCTACACAAGATCTTGTGAGACCTTTCTATGTTTACTTAAGTATCCAGCTTTAATATGGTCAGAGTACCTTTTCCTCTTGTTGGTATTCTCCGGTCTAGAAACTGACCCTGAATGGAGAACTAGACTTGTAGCCTTTTATCAGGCTGGTAACTGCCCCATGAGATTCTGGGAAATGGAATGACCAAAAGCTTCTGAAACAGAAGCTCAGCCAGTCTTTTCTTTACTTAGTTCTTTCATGTGTACAGGTGAAATGTTTTGGAGATTCTGTTGTGATTTTTGGCTTTGTGGTTTACCCAGTTACTTAGTACTTTTTCTGCTTTCCCAGAAAATATCTGGCTGTTTGTAGACATTTAACCAAAAACTAAATTTCTTAATTTTTTATACATTTATTTATTTAGTGTATTAATATCTGTGTTGGAGGTGCCAGGTGTGTGTGTGTGTTTGTGTGTGTGTGTGTGTGTGTGTGTGTGTGTATGACAGAGACAAGACACTCACTACATATAGGGAGAGACAGAGGGGGGGGGAGGGAGAGGGAGAGAAAGGGAGAGAGTGGGGAGAGATTGAGCTTACATATATAGAAGTCAACTTTCAGGAGTCCTTTTACCATGTGGAACTCAGATCTTCAGACTTGGTGGCAAGTACATTTTACTGAGCCATCTAACTTCCTACCAACAACTAAGTCCTATTTTTTTCTTTCTTTCTTTTTTTTTTTTAAATATTAGTTATTTTTTTGGGATTTATGTATGTGTAAGCCATAGTATCTGTGGAGGTCAGAGGACAACTTGCTATGTGGATTCTAGGATTTAATTCAGATTGCCAGACTTTGTATAAGTCATCCCTTTTATGTCCTTAGAAAAGGTCTCATGTGGCCCAAGGCTGGTTGGGAATTGACCATCCTTCTATCTCAGACTTCCAGGCACTAGTATCATTAACTGAATTTAAAATTAAGATATGTAGGGTAGGGCCAATATTATCAAAGCATGCTGTATGAAACTCCCAAGAGAAACAGTTTTTTAAAATCTGGGGCTGGAAAGATGCTCATCGGTTAATAGCACTGGCTGCTCTTTCAGTCGACCCTGGTTCTATTTCTAGCACCCACATAGTAGCTCATATCCTTTTGTGACTCCAGTTCTAGGGAATCCAGTGCCCTCTTCTGGCCTCCATGGGTACCAGGAAGATAAGCAGGCAAAACACTCAGACACATAAAGATAAAAGTAATTGAGATACCTGTCTCCTCCAACTGCAGATCTGATTTAGTAGATGTGGAGTGGATTTTTTCTTTTTTTCTTTTTTCTTTCCATTTTGTCTTGTTTTCAAGACATATATATATATATATATATATAAATCTCCCTGGCTGTTTTTGATCTTGCTTTGTAGACCAGGCTGGCCACCTGCCTTTGCTTCCTGAGTGTTAGGATTAAACGTGTGTGGTATCTCCTCCCGAATTGAGACAGGGTTTCATATAGTCCAGGCTGGGCCTAGATCTTTCTGTGTTGCCCAGGGTAACTTTGAACTCCTGGAACTCCTGATCTTCTGCTACCTCTCAAATGCTAAGATTGCAGGCATAGGCCAGAGGTCCCACTGCACAGGCATAGTTTTGCAAAGCTTCTAGGTGTTTCTTGTACGTAATCAAAATGGAAACTTTCTTCCCTGAGTACTTTTAAGTTGTTAGCTTAGAAGCAAACCTAGGACTTGGGGAGTAAACTTTTTTGGCCTTTTAGAGTTTAAAGACTTAGAATAATGGAAATGTTGCCCTCTCCCTGGTTTCTAGTCTTTGTAATGCTTGTAACCATTTGTAAATATACTCAGCCTGTGTTCTAGAAAATAAAGTTATTTTCTCTCTATTGTCTTATTTTTAATGAAATGTTAGAAGTAATAAGTGTTGTAATGCATTAATTTTGAGTATGTTTTTTTTTCAGAATAGCTATTTTATGAAATAAAGTTGGATCACTGTTTAGTATGTTTAGAGATAATAAAGTTTTTGAATATGAAATGTTTTTGTTTTATATCATTAAGTAATAAACTACTGAACTTTATGCTTGAAGTTAGATAATATTTACAAGAAAACATAATATTTTGAACTTTACTATTTTTGTACTATACTGAGTAGAACTGGAAGTGAGAAAAAAACTGGGATTAAAAAAAAAAGAAGAAAACCAAACAAACAGAAAAAGCAACCTTCAAATCTCCGTTTTTCTCTTTGTTTAGTTCTTTTTGGAGGCGGATATCTGCTGAGACAATAAGAATTGTAAGAGGTCAGTTTCAAATAATACTCTTTTATGTTTACAATGTAGTAAAAGTTTTCATGTGCTAAGATGTTAAACTGTGGGTTTCTGTTGTCTTCCACAAAGAATATTGGCAGACGTAGGGTGAGCGACCCAAGCGAGCAGGGAGGCTGACAATGACGATGGTGGTGACCCACTACCTTCTCTCTAATTTAGGACTGGAATCAATGGAAGTGGGACAGGCTGTGGTAGCTTCTAGAGTGTCTGGATGGCTACTCAGTGATTTTCCAGGCATGACCTCCCTTTCTGGTGGCGTGCATGTCTGCACTGGGGAGCAGGGTTCCGTACAGGTGCTTGCTGCTGGGCAGGCGTCAGCTGTTAGACACAACTGCTTCCAGTCTGTGCAGCCTGGGTACTGGCCCCTAGGAGAGGACCGAGTGAAGCTAACCCTAACCCTAACCCTTTTATTCATCGGCCCAGGGGCTGCATTTTACTAATGCTGGCCTCCTTTACTTTCATGATCTCCAAGAGTCATTACTTTCTCATGAATTTTTATTTTATTTTTGTGACCATCGGATTTCAGTCAGATTATAAGTTAGAATGTCCACATGTGTGTGCTTTCGTTCCCTTGTGAAGGCAGCAGCTATGAATCAGGTGTGGAGGCATACTCCTGTCATCCCAGCTCTAGGTAGAGGCAAGTCATCCCCTGCTATACAAGTTTGGGGTTATCCTGGCTGTGAGATGCTGTCTCTTCCCTGCTGCTCCCAACTACTTGGCCAGCCTTTATTTTTTATTCTCTTCAGTTACTGTATCTTTTATTATTTTTAACATGGTCAGCGTGTTGGAATGGCCCTTTTTTCTTTCTTGTTATTCCTTAGCTCCCCTTTTCTTCTGAAGATTTGATTGTCTTTTAGACTGAAGTCCATACAATTTGGAGACTTAAAAAAAAAGTATAATATTGCAATGAAAATGTATAGTAAATATAGACAATTTTTTCCATTGCTGGATATTGAAACAGGGCCTCCTGTATGCTAGGCAAGTGCCACTTTAAATATGTTTTTGTTTTGTTATTTTCCCATTTACCCTTGCACTGCCCTTCCCAGTCCCTCTTTCCACCTTCTTTATCCTTTAGTCCCTCTATTGGTTCCCTTCCTTATCCTTTTTTTAAAGATTTATTTTAGGTATATGAGTACACTGGAGCAGCTGTCTTCAGACACACCAGAAGAGGGCATCGGATCTCATTACAGATGGTTGTAAGCCACCATATGGTTGCTAGGAATTGAACTCAGGATGTCTAGAAGAGCAGCCTGTGCTCTTAACCGCTGAGCCATCTCTCCAGTCCTCTTTCTTTATTTTTTAAGACAGGGTTTCTCTGTGTAGCCCTGGCTGTCCTGGAACTCTGTAAATCAGGCTGGCCTCGAACTCAGAAATCCGCCTGCCTCTGCCTCGATTTAAAGCTTTTAAAATAAGTATTTTGGAAGGAAAAAATACTTTTAACTTAGTTTGGTGGTTTTGCTTGTTTGTTTGTTTTTGTTTTTTGTTATGGGGCTTTGAACTGGTAACTATTTTTGGTTATGTTTGTTCATTAGCTACTGATGATATCTAGTCAGGTCCTGTATCTAGAAAAATGGAGTTTGTGATGGCACATCAACCACTTTGAGTACAGATTTAAAATTTGGTGGTAGATTTACTCCCTTTACCAATTCTATACACAGAATTGAACAACAAAAATTGACATTTGGGGGTAGATTTTTAAAATAATCAGTTGAAAAAAAAAACTTGTGTACACACAAGAGCTTTTTGTTTGTTGTTTTACTTTAAATACGTATGTTCAGTAAAATTCCTAACTTTTCATTGTATGGTGTTTGGAACCAGGTGATCATTATGTAGTTTAACCACCAAGCTTCAAGCAATTGGCACTCTTGCTAAACTTTTTAGCATTTATTACCCACGGTGCAACAGATGAATCAGTCGCACAACAGCTTTTGCTTACAGTTAAAGGGTTCCCATTGATATAGTTATCCCTTCAGTTTCACTGAATTAGTGAAGAGATTGGGAATGCTGATAGATTACGAGAAATACTTCTAAAAATTTTAATTAATAAGCATAGTTACCACAACCTTTCTTTTCCTCCCTTGGAGGAAACAAACGTATTGGAATAGAATAGCCATGGAAGCTATTAATCCCAGCACTCTGGAGGCAAAGGTAGGTGGATTTCTGTGAGTTCAAGGCTAGTCTGGTCTGTAGAGTGAGTTCCTGGACAGCCAAGGCTACACAGACAAACCCCATTTTTTGTTTTTTTCCTTTTTCTTTTTCCTTTTTTTTTTTTTTTTTGAGACAGGGTTTCTCTGTGTAGCCCTGGCTGTCCTGGAACTTACTCTGTAGACCAGGATGGCCTTGAACTCAGAAATCCGCCTGCCTCTGCCTCCCAAGTGCTGGGATTAAAGGTGTATACCACCACTGCCCACCTGTTTAAAAACCCCGTTTTAAAAAACAAAAACAAAAACAAAAACAAAAAAAATAAAAAATAATAGCCAAGGAAGCCAGTTCTCAAACTTAGACTTATTTCTGAGCCACTTGTTGTTTATGCCTTACTTTCTTGCATATTCTCACCTATAGGTTATTGCTTATGACCTACTTTTCTCTTCATTTTTCTTATAGCTCTGAGAGCTTATTTTCAAAGAATAATGGATGAACCATCTCCGTTGGCCAAAACTCTGGAGCTGAACCAGCACTCCCGATTCATAATTGGGTCTGTGTCTGAAGACAACTCAGAAGATGAGATCAGTAACCTGGTGAAGCTGGACCTAGAGGAGAAGGAGGGCTCCCTGTCACCAGCCTCGGTCAGCTCAGACACACTTTCTGATTTGGGGATCTCTGGCTTACAGGATGGTTTGGCCTTTCACATGAGGTGAGAAGAGTTGCTTCATGGTTAATGTGTTTAATCTGTCTTGTTATTTTCATTGCTTATGTTCCGAAAGAAATAAGAGTATAATTAATTTCACCTCCATTCACCTGGCCCATCTTCTGTAACTAGGAAATGATGTACTTTTCAGGCCTGGGGAGTATCTTTTCCTACATGTTCTCCTCAGTTTTTCCATCATTTATACATACGAGGCCCTTCAGTATGACCAGTGAAGGAGAGTTAGGTTGAAGAATTTCAGCTTCTGTAGTACTTTGATTAATGATGTCGTAACTCTCATTGATTGATAGGAATTTTGCAGACATGGCCAAATTTGTAGTTTTTCCCCCTTCTCCCATATCAGTGCTATCAACTGAACCCAGAGCCTTATACGTGCTAGGTGAGCACTTGACACTGATCCTTAGCCGTGTGGTTTTGTTGCTTGTGTTTTGAGTCAAGGTTCTGTTACCTCTAGTTGGACTGGACCTTCCTATACAGAGCAGGCTGACCTGGAGCTTGTTGAGACCTTCCTGCTTTTGTTTCCCAACTGCTGAGACTATACACAGTGTCTATGGACATTTTTTTTTTTTTCCTGAGACAGGGTTTCTCTGTGTAGCCCTGGCTGTCCTGGAACTCACTCTGTAGACCAGGCTGGCCTCGAACTCAGAAATCCGGCTGCCTCTGCCTCCCAAGTGCTGCTGGGATTAAAGGCATGTGCCACCACTGCCTGGCTGGACAGTTTGTTTTTGAAACTGGGTCTGATGTAGCTCCAAACTCCTGAACTCTTGATTCTCCTGACTCTACCTTCTTAGTGCTGGTATTAGAGATGTGTGCTACCTCACTCATGTTAAAGTAATGTTTTTTTGTTTTTTCTGGGCCAGGGCCTCATGTAACTCAGCTGGCCTCAAACTTAGTATATAGCCCGGTCCAGGCTGACATTATACTCTTAATCTTGCTGCCCTGGCTTAGGAGTGCTAGAGGTACTGGACTGCTGGGTACTGGTATAAGCCACCACACCCTTTGATTGATAGCTGACTAGACAACTAGTCTAGTCATTTGCTTTTTAATTCTTAGGTTTAAAGAGCTTGGATCAAATATTTTGTGTGTAAACTTTAGGAAATTATCCTCATCCCTCGAAATTTGAGCACACAGAGACACAGCAATATACAATAAAAAAACCAACCAACCAAACAGAATGTTATCCAGATGATTCTAATGTGCATTGAGGGTAAATATTGCAGTTCTAACCTAGATAAACACAAATTAGAGTAGGTGCTGTTACTGTTATTATCTTGATAGTCTGTTATTAATGGATCATAAAATAATTAGGCTTCTTTTTATATACTGAAGATATTCTATAGGAAAATTCCATTCTGGTAGTTCTTTGTTGTTATCTGTGGGGCTTAGAATCGTAGCTTCTGTGAAATGAGGTGGTTAGTATATATTAATAACCACTCCCATTTAAGTTATGTGGAGGTTAGAAGAGTAAAGCAACTTAGTTATGTTTTGTTTCATGATTCCTGGGACTCGCAATGAAGCAGATACTCTACCTAAAGTGTTAGTGCTGTATTTATGTATTGTCAATACTGTATCTCTTATTCCTTAGGGTTACCTTAAACTTGGGTTTGTCCTGGCTCAGCGTCCTGATCGCTGTGATTGATTACTGGCACAGACTGTCTTGCTTGCTGATCCAAATGCTTTTGCTTTTGTAGAGGTCTGGTGAGGGAAAATAACTTGGTTAAGGTTGAGAATTCAAGCTCAGATGTCCCAGTTGAATTTTTGTAATTGTTTTACTCTGATTTCCTGATCTTACAACCTTTTCTTTTTTCTTTTTTTTTGATTTTTTGGTTTTTCGAGACAGGGTTTCTCTGTGTAGCCCTGGCTGTCCTAGAACTCACTGTGTAGACCAGGCTGGCCTCAAACTCAGAAATCTGCCTGCATCTGCCTCCCAAGTGCTGGGATTAAAGGCATGTGCACCACAGCCCAGCTCTTACAACCTTTTCTTTTCTTTTCCTTTCTTTTCTCTTCTCTTTTAAACTTTCATAAGTGTTTCTGATAAGGTTGGCTTTTTAGAGTAAATGAACAAAGTATTATATCTAACCCGGGGTAAAAAAGAAGCATTAGCATCAGGGGCTAGAAATTCAGACTATGTAAACATGTTTTGCTGCTTTATGACTAACTTAGGTTGACCCTTAGATGAGTACTGGTGGTATCTTTCCTCTCGATGTCATTTGGAAGTGTGTGGGAGTTGTGAACTGCTGAGACCAATCACATTTGGAGGACAGAGGTACTAAAAGTTTTGCAATAGGTCTGGATGTGTTGGTACACATGCCTTTAATCCCAACACCTGGGAGGCAGAGGCAGACAGGCAGAGCTCTGTGAGTTTGAGGTTAGCCTGACCTGCATAGTGAATTCCAGGACATACAAGGCTATATAGGGAGACCCTGTCTCAACACCACTACCATCCCTACTTTTGTAATGTAGCATTTCATCCCATACGACCAAGGATAAGTCTCAAAATGCCATAGTCTTCTATTGAGAAACACTAGCTTCATGCTAAATCTTTGAAGTCACACTGCTCTTTGAGAAATTTGTCTTTTTGTATGAAACATAGTGTTCAGTTGTTGAATTAGGACATTGAGTTTGGCAATGATGCAATAAATGCTATTACAGGAAACTCAGTTGATGATATTCTGAGGCAGTGTGTAGGTGCCAAGCCATTCCCAAGGTCTAAGGCTGTCAGGCAGAGGCTGTGTGGCCAGTGGCATGACTGCCTGAGAAGGTCTCGGATGCCTCATTGTTGCCACAGCTCTCATGTTGGTTGCTCGTGGGCAGGAGTGTGATCAGCAGCCTGGGCAGAGGCCAGTTTCCACTGACTTCTTAGCTAGTGTTCCAACTAGAACAAGGTTTCTTCCTTGATCCATTTTTATCTGTGGATATGGCAGTGTTTTAGGGAGTAATTTAATTTTTTCTTTAATGAGAAGACGTCAATGATATCTGTAGCTAATTAAATTGTATGTGATCATTGATAATCCATAATTTTTTCCTTGAACTCATTTCCTCTCAGAAAAATGAAGATAATGATTCAAGTACTGCTTTCACTCTTAGAATACTAAGTAGAAACTGGTTGAGTTTACTAGCAACTTCTAGAAAGAATAATAGCCTGATCTTTTACCCTTGATCGAGGTTAAGGAGACAGGCCCATTCTTCATGAGTATTAACCAGAGGCCTCTGAAACAAAGTGGAATAATGGCTGTGAGCTTCATTTCAGGTGCTAACTAAAGATTTTAGTGGTCTGATAGATGAGCTGGAATAGAAAATAGACCTTCCTAGGGATGGAGAAGAGATGCACCATGCTTTTCTAGAGTCAACAAAAGCTTTCTCTTCCAAGTCTTTGAAAATAGGAGCTTGAGAAATAGTTAGAACTTGATGGGACCAGGCAGGTTTCATTGAAGAACTGTTTAGACTTTTTTTTTAAGATTTATTTATTTTATGTATATGGGTACACTGTAGCTGTACAGGTGGTTGTGAGCCATCATGTGGTTGCTGGGAATTGAACTCAGGACCTCTGCTCTTTCTGGCCCCGCTCACAAAGATTTATTTATTATATGTAAATACACTGTAGCTGTCTTCAGACACACCAGAAGAGGGCGTCAGATCTCATTATGGATGCTTGTGAACCACCATGTGGTTGCTGGGATTTGAATTCAGGACCTTTAGAAGAGCAGTCAGTACTCTTAACCCCTGAGCCATCTCTCCGGCCCCTGTGTAGACTTTTTATTGTTCTTGTAAGATTAACGTGGGCTTATCAGCTATAGTTAGGTTGATATATCTCTGAAAGCCATTAGTTAATTGAACAGAATTAATTAAGAAGAAAGACTTTAAAGACTAAATGTGTACATCTTAATTTTGGTAACTAGTATGTGATTTGGTGGTATCTAATAGAGTTGTCTTATTTGTTTTAGTTTTGGTAGTTTCTCTGATGCCACTTAAGGCACATTATTTTGTACTTAAACATGTCAACCCATGCTATCAAACAAGATTGTAAACAGTTTTTCCAGCTAGTATACCGAATTCTTGGTTAGAGTCCAATTATAAGCAGGGTATTCCCTACATTTTGATCTTTAACCTCTTAGGGTACTGAGAGTCTCCTTCATGTTTATATTTGAAAACTCTACCTCAATTTTGTATTCAATACCTTAAAATAATGTGGTTAAAATACTGAATGGTCAGGCTGGTGAGATGGCTCAGTGGGTAAGAGTACTGACTGGTCTTCCAAAGGTCCTGAGTTCAAATCCCAGCAACCACATGGTAGCTCACAACCACCCATCATGAGATCTGACCCCCTCTTCTGGTACGTCTGAAGACAGCTACAGTGTACTTATATATAATAATAAATAAATCTTTAAAAAAAAATACTGAATGGTCCTGGGCTGGAGCGATGGCTCAGTGGTTAAGCACACTGACTGCTTTTCCAGAGGTCCTAAGTTCAATTCCCAGCAACCACATGGTGGCTCACCACCATCTGTAATAGGATCTGATGCCCTCTTCTGGTGTGTCTGAAGACAGCTACAGTGTACTCATACACATAAAATAAATAAATAAAATCTTTTTAAAAAATTACTGAATGGTCAGGTTAAGGGCTTTATACACCACATCTGGCCCGGCTTAGTTTTCTTAATTATATTACCACCCCACTCCTGTACTCTACTTTTTGTGATAGTGACAGGGACCTGTTTGAGAAGAAGTTAATAATTTATGGAAATATGTATATGATTGCTAGTGATTATTTGGTGCAAGGAAAAAGAAAGGGAGACACCATTCTATATTCTGTAGCTGCATAGTGGCAGACACCATTTTGATATTTCCTTAACACTAACAATGTAGTCAGTTGCATAGTCATGATGAAGATGACCATTTTCATTAAAATCTATGAAGAATAGAACTTTTTTAAAAAAGATTTATTTAGTTTACTTATAAGTAAAGTACACTGTAGGTGTCTTTAGACACCCCAGAAGAGGGCGTCAGATCCCATTGCGGATGGTTGTGAGCCACTATGTGGTTGCTGGAGATTGAACTCAGGACTTCTGGAAGAGCAGTCAGTGCTCTTAACCACTGAGCCATCTTTTCAGCCCCAAAAGAACTGTTTTTAGTTTTAGCTAAACTATTTTTGTTTAGCGTAGAAAGAAATAAAAATTCCCTTTGTATTTAGTATCACCTTAAACTCCTTATGTTTTATGACTTTAATCAGTTTAATGACTTCATTAAAGCCTGGTGATAGATATAATATTAAATAATAGCTTTCAGGAATATAAAATGTGCCACACCCAATATAATGTGGTTCAAATGCTTGTTTATAAATTTACTTGAGACATGGCCTTATGTAGTCCGTGTTGTCTTTGAATTAAAAAACAAACAAACAAACGAACAACTCCTACCTGGGCACCTAAATGCTGGAATGATTTTATTATCAAGGAATCCTTATTTGAGATAATTTTCTTGTTTTTGTTTTGAAACAGGGTCTTATTATAAAGTTCGGGCTATTGAAGTTACATTGTAGCCCAGGCTGCCTTTGAATACATGCTAGGCTTACAGAATTGTGCCACTATGCCTGGCTTGATAAAATGTTTTGACCAGGGAACTTTCATAAGTGTTTGGCATAAAAGTTGGATATTTAGTGTTGAAAGGCTTGGTTGCAGAAAACACTGTCAGTTTAGAGTTCTTACACTGAGAATAAGCATTATTAAAATCGCCTGCCTTTTCCTCCTCATTTGTGTCCAGTTTTACCACAGGAAACTGGCTCTAGTTTGCAGTTCTTCCTTTGCTTATAGCTAGGCCTGTGAGGGTGCTTTATGTTTCTCTTAGCATTTCTCATTTGGCTTGCCTAAGTTTTCGTCCTTCTCCCCAGCAGCTTTCCAAATTTTCTTTCAGTGCTCTTTCCTTAATATTCTGAGGTTCCCAGTTGCCATGGTGCTGTAGTAGTGAGTAGACAGAGAAGGTCATTATGAGATCTGTGATGTGGTGCTCTTGCTGGGGGTAGTAGTCTGCTTTCTCTGTCGCCTACCCTCCTTCCTTTCTATTCTGAAAACAGGAGCTATCTGTGACCATGTATGTATTTCAGTCTCAGGAGTTTTTTTCCTAGAAAACTGTGCGATTGTTACAAGTAAAACTATCTTATATTTCTCCTATATTTCATATGTTTATTTCCCGACTTCTTTCTATTGCCATAAATACACAAGTGATGTGTGCACTTACTGTTTTATATTTTTAAATTATTAAAAATAGTATATTCATTGTAAAGAAGTTATAACTTTGACAAGTATAGAAAGGAACTAAAATCTAAAGTAGTTTCATTCAGTAATAATCACCATTTAATATTTTCTTTAACTTTTTACTACTTAATAGTCAATTTTATTAAAAATGATGTCCTAATAAAAACACAATTCAGTTTTTTAGTGTAATACTTTCTTGCATTATTAAAATATTTTAAAACTTAATTTTAAAGTTTTTATTTTTAAATAATTTTATACTTTTAGAAGTTTCAAAGGTAGCATTCCTATGTATCTTTCACTGTTTCCCTTAATGCCACCAAATTTTACATAGCTTTAGTATACTAGTCTAGAATTGCCATATTTAGCAAATTTAATTAAGGCACTTAGCAAAGTGAGAAGGTTCTTCAGAGAGCACTTACATGCTCAGTTCCTAGATTCTACCACTAACATTTTTTCTATATTTGTTTTATTACATTGTCTATCCATTTTTCTGTCTAGCCATTAGATGCTCTAAAAATCCTTCAAGTTTTGGTATATTTTTGTTATTTGTCCATTATTTCATTGTGACTCGTGTGTGTATGAGTACATGAATGTGTGGTGTATGCACATGGGTATGTGTGGGTATATTCTTCCATCCATCTGTGTACGTGTAGAATCTAGAGAAAGATAACAAGTGACCTATTATGTCACTCTACCTTACTACTTTGAGACAGGGTCTCTTCCCAAACCTGACAACCAGAAGACCCAGTGTTTCCAGCACTGTGGTTACAGGCATGTGATGGGTACATCTGACTTTTTTTTTTTTAAGATTTATTCATTATTATATCTAAGTGCACTGTAGCTGTCTTCAGACACACCAGAAAAGGGCGTCAGATCTCATTATGGATGGTTGTGAGCCACCATGTGGTTGCTGGGATTTGAACTCAGGACCTTTGGAAGAGCAATCAGTAGTTTTAACCACTCTCCACCATCTCTCCAGCCCCATGACTTTTAGTTTCTTTTGTTTTTGAGGTAGGTTCTCTGTGTAGTCCTGGCTGTCATGAAACTACCTCTGTCGACCAGGCTAGCTTTAAACTCAGAACTACCTGGTTCTGTCTCCTGAGTGCTGGGTTAGAAGATGTATAGCATACTCAACTGTATTAAACTCTTATACCAACCACAAGGCTAAAACTAAAATTCAAGTATTAAATGTCAAGAAAAATGTAGAGCACAGGAAATTCTCACACCATTGGTGGGAATATTAATTGATAAAATACTTTATAGAAAAATATTTGGCAATATCTTTTAAAGCTAAACATGCACACACACGCTCTTACCTCATATGTTGGCCTTTTATTACTGTGATAAGCTACTTGAGAAGAGCAGCTTAAGGGAAGAAACATTGCCTGATGGTGGTGGTGCTGTATACCTTTAATCCCAGCACATAGGCAGAGGCTGGCAGATCTGTGAGTTTGAGGCTAGCCTGGTCTACAGTGTGAGGTCCAGGACAGCCAGGGCTACACAAAGAAACCTTGTCTTGGAATGTGTCATCGCCCCGCCCCCCCAAAAAAAAAATAGAGAAAAACCAAAGTTTCTTGTGGCTTACAGTCAGGTTTCAGGTTATTGTTGGTTGGTTCTGTTATTTAGGCCAAACGATATCATGGCAGAGATGTTTCAGAGCTGCTCAACTCATAGAGCTGTGAAGCAGAGAGAGACAAAGGAAGGGATAGGACTTGGATAGATCCAGCCTTCAAGGACATGTGTCCAGCAGCTCTCCTCCACTTTTCCTCCCCCTCACAATAATGCTGTCAGTGAGTGGATAAAAACTCACTGATGAGGCAGAGCTTGATGATGCAATTGCTCCCTACCTTAAGTGGCTCCCCATTGAACATTCCAGTGGAGACAAGTCCTTTAACACATGGGCTCTTTTATTTCATTCATTCTTTTTTTTTTTTTTTTTTCTAGATAAGAGTGTCACTATGTAACCATGGTTGGCTGAGAACTTGTTAGTAGCTCAGGCTAGCCTCATACAGCCATCTGGCTGTCTCTGTTTCCTGACTGCTGGGTAAAAGAGGTTCTGAGACATATTTATATGAAGATGTTCAGTGATAGAAGGGCTCCTCTGTGGCAGTTTCATTCTCAAGTGGAATAATATGCTTGACCATCTTCACTCATAGAGAAGGAATGACGCAATGGCATAGAGAGCAACCTGGGACTTGCAGTTTTTTATTATGGCTGGTGGTCATGCTAGGTAGCCCTGGAGGCTTTCAACCATGGTCACCTCCGTACGTTAGATTAAGAAGGTCGGGCATGGTTGTGCACACCTTTAATCCCAGCACTGGTGAAGCAGAGGCAGGTGGATCTTTGAGTTCCAGGCTAGGCCAGCGGGTCCACATAGTGAGCTCCAGGACAGCCAGAGCTACATGGAGAGAGAGAGACCCTGTCTCAAAAACCAAAACCAAAAAGAAATTAAGATGTGTTCAGCTTACTTTTACCTTCACATGTCTTCTCTGCCATGTGTATACTTCTGATCTGGAGGAGTTCTCTGAAAGGTTATTAGGCTCTTACCATCCAGCATTTTGGGGCGAAATTTTTTTTCCTTGTGGCATAAGAGTCAAGTCAGGTTATAGCCCTCAAGTCCAACAAGTTAGAGCCATCCTGAGGATTTGTCTCAGAAGGCTGTTGTTCTATAGATTGCCTTTCCTCTCGCTACAGTGATGCAATCTCATGAGTATCTGCTTAATCAATGTCATCAAGAAAATACTGCTGTGTAACATTCCACCATTGATTATCTATATTTCTATGGCAAATTTAATTTTTAAGTGATATATGCATCTTACTAGTTCTTTAAGCCTGAGTTTTCTTTCCCTGCATAAAATGAGTCAGACATTTTTGTCCAAAATATTGTCCAGGTCCTCTTTTCCTTTTAAAGGTTACCCACGTCTTTTATGTCTCTTTTGTACCACCTCCATGCTTTATGGTTGGGTTTTGGTGAGTTTTACTGCTGAGCCCTGAAATTTTTTCACTGAAGACCTGGAATCCCTTTCATTTTTTCAAAGTTCCTTATAGGGCATATTTCCTTCCTGCTGTCCCCCCTCCCCTTCTTGCCTGCCTTTTCCTCTTTTGGAGAGTACTAAGCAGTATTATTTGTTCTGATTGGATCTCAGAAATTACCTACTTAGACTGTGCTGTCCTCCTCCTTCTGACTTTTGTGACCCCATTATTTTCTTGGCTTAGTTGTTGTGGTAAGTATTGCTTTCTTTTTACTCAGGGCCCTCCCTGTCAGGTATCCCTGGCAGCCAGGAAGGGCTCTGGAACCTTTCTCTAGTGATGTTCAGAACAAAGTGGCTGTTGGTAAAACATCTGCTGTAGCTAACGCAGAGCTGCTGTTTCTAGCTGTGCAGGAGGTTAGATTCCTCCCACCCCACTCCTCTGAGTCCTTTTGGAAAACCAACTCGTTTGTGCGTGACACATGTGTAAGGAGAAGATGCAAGAGAGAGGAGAGATGGGATGGGAAAACACCTAGGGCAAAGTAGACAAAACACTTGTAGTTTGAGGCCATCTGTTGTGACTGAAGCAGCCAAATACGGAGACAGGGCTGCATACTAACTCTTGCTCTCCTATGTTTGAAGTGCCTGTAGCGGGGTTGGGGTGGTGGGACTGTGGTTTATGTTTATAAGGCCAAGATCTCAAGAAAAATCTCCCATCTTTGCCATTTTGATATGGAGGATTCTGCAAATAAGAAAGGAGATAGTAAAGGACATGCTTCAAAAGTAAGTTTTAGGTGATTGAGTTAGGCGGCATATATCTGAAAACTACCACTAGTCCTAGCTTGAATAGGGAAATTGATTAGATAATTTTTTTTAATCTATAAGAAAATAAAGGCTGCACGTGATGCGGCAGCTCAGGCTGCCAATATGGCGGTGTGCATCGCTGTGATCGCCAAGAAGAATTACCCTCTGTACATCCGAAGCACTCCCACAGAGAATGAGCTCAAGTTCCACTACATGGTGCACACGTCTCTGGATGTGGTAGATGAGAAGATCTCTGCCATGGGAAAAGCACTGGTGGACCAGAGGGAGCTGTACCTGGGCCTGCTCTACCCAACTGAGGACTACAATGTATATGGCTATGTGACCAATTCCAAGGTGAAATTTGTCATGGTGGTGGATTCCTCCAATACAGCCCTTCGGGACAATGAGATCCGCAGTATGTTCCGGAAGCTGCATAACTCTTACGCAGACGTGATGTGCAACCCCTTCTACAACCCAGGAGACCGCATCCAGTCCAGGGCCTTTGATACCATGGTAACTTCGATGATGGTCCAGGTGTGCTGAGCGGGAACCTCTGCCCCAGTCATTTGGAAGAGAAGCCCATGTTCACCCTTGTTGGATGATACTTATTTTTTCCCTTCCTGCTCCCTGAGTGTAACCTGCGGGCAGGGCTGTGTGCCCTGTGCCTTTCTACTAAAGGCCTCACACGATGAGATCTACTACTTTGTCCTGTGTCAGCAGAAAGGGCTCCGCTGAGGATCTGCTAGCCCATCTCAGAGACTCTGGAGCGACGTGGGGCTGTGACCACAGCCGGGTGGTGTGAAGGAGGATGCTGTGTACAGGAGGCTGTGAGCCTCCATTGTCTAAGCAGGTGGGTGGTCCAGAAGGGTGCAGGGTGTGGGGAACCTAGAGCCAGCTTCAGAGAACAGAGGCAATCCAAGGCATCTGGACAGACACACACCTTCCTTCTTGGGCAAGGGCCTTCAACGTTCTGGACCTACCATTCGTTGCTAGCATTAGCCCAGTGCTTGTGCCCAATGCTAGCCTCAGGAGGCAGTAAGAGATGTAAAGCTTTGTGGAACACAGAATTAAAGAAGGGGAGAAAAAAAAAAAAAAGAAAATAAAGGCTGTTCTTTTGTTTTTTGTTTGTTACATTGTTAAAGATTTATTTATTATATGTGTATGAGTATTTGCCCTTTGTGTAAAGATGTGTATCATGTGCATGTCTGGTGCCTGTGGAGATCAAAAGATGGTATCAGATTCCTGGGACTGGAGTGACAGATGGCTTGTAGGTGCTGGGAACTGAACCAGGTTCTCGGCAAGAACATCAAAGGCTCTTAACTACTGAACCCTTTGCAGTCTCTGATTTTGTTCTGTAAGAAATGAATAAAAACTGGTATATTTATCTCTGAATATCTAAGCCTTTATTTTTCATGCAGAATTTAGATAAAAGATATATGAAATGATGTGGTAGTGTAGCCATGTTAAGAAGTTTGGTCTTTGTGGTACTACTAGTCCATGAAGGGAGTTCAATCAGTGCCTAGTTGCTCACTGGATTAAGCTAGCATTTCAAAAATTAAGTGTCTTTAGCTATTGTAAAGGAAGAAAGCTCTTTGTAGTGAATAGCGTCCTGTTGAAAATAGTTTTGCTGAAAACTATTTTAGGGTATGTTTCTAGGCCAGAAAAGGGACCTGATCAGGTTTTCTTGCCATGTAGCCAGACTGGAGTTGTTGAGGATGCCAAACTCCCAGGTTTTCCTAGACTGAAGAGGCTATGTAGAGAGCTTTATGCTTCTGCTTCAGGCATCTTCCAGGCCTGTGTCTTCTATGGGCAGATTGACATAAAAGACCCAGTGAGTGGTCTGTGTAGATGGCTCAGTGAGAAAGCTTGGCAGCCTGAATTTGATCCCACATAAGGAAGGGTTGAAGAAGAGAAGCAGCTCCAAAGTTGTCCTCTGACCTCTGCTTATGCACGATGGCACGTATACTCATAACACATCGTCTGCACACACACACACACACACACACACACACACACACTTACTTTAAAAATATACATTAAAAAAAGACCTAAATGATTTGCTTGATAGCAGTCATTAAAGGTCAGTCTATTATCTTTTTTGTTTATAGTGCCTTGTTTTGTGATCTAGTTTCTATTTTGAACAAAATTGCCTGAAAATTAACCAGAATTATGAAAAAACAATAAATTTAAAATCACCAAGTTTTCAAAATTGTCATTAGAACAATCATCCTTTTTCTTTTTCTTTTCTTTCTTTTCTTTTTTTTTGCCAGTCAATCTTGCACTTTATTGTTGTCTCAGGCCTTGACTGCATACTTCCGCAGCCGCTCCTTCTGTGGCTGCTTCTTGGTCTTCAGCTTCTCTTAGTGCTTGGTGAGCCACTGGCGGTGCCTGACTTTAGTCTTCTTGGGTCACAGGTCCAGGGGTTTGAACTTCTTGCTCTTGTAGAATTTCCTGAGGTTTTCCTTTTGAGTCTGGTTAATGACAGTGAGGACTCGGGCGATGGATCTGCGAAAGAATGACTCGAATCTTGGAGAGCTTGGACATGGCGCCACCTGTCACTTTGGTGACGTGAAGCTGGGACAGTTCCACCTTCAGATCATCTAGCTGTTTCAACAGCTCTTCCTTCTTGCTGTGCAGGCCCAGAACCTTAATCTTGGCCATTGCTGCGTTGTTCACAGCTGAGGCTCTCTGGTTTGAGAGCATCCTTTTTCTTTCATGCTTTTGAGGGAAAACTAAACAAAACCAAGAATCAAAGAAGTAAAAAGTAACTGAGTTCATATATAAACCTTATATGTAATATCAAAAAGTTTTAATTATAATGTACAATTATATCATATATATTAAAATACTTTGTATTTATACATGTAAAAGCATACACTTACATAATAAAATGTATGTATATTAGTATATTCATTGCCCCTGAATTTTTGCTTTGTTCCCAATTCATATATTGAAATCTAACCACTGGAGTATTGGATGGCAGGGTCTTTGGGAGGATATGATGGGCTTAGTGCTCTAACAAAACAAGGTCATAGTGGCATATACTCTAAATTCTCATAAAGTAGCTATAGTTTAACTCAGTTTTCTTCAGGGTCTCTTTGTACGTGTGAATGGACTAAGACAAAGGAAATATCTCATGTTAATGGTAATTGTCATAATAGGAGGTTGCCTATCATGTCTGTAATCCTGATTTCTCCAGAAGGTCAGATAAAGACTTTAGCTTCCATTTGCCTAGGGCTTTAGTGTGAGTGCCCGACTTGTAGCTCATTCTGTCTGGTGTACAAGAACCAGAACAATAGCTTTCATAATTTTTAACACTATACACAAACACAGCAGCTAATCTGCTCCCTTTTAAATTTTGAAGTAGCTACCAATTTATCCTTTAGTAATTTTTAAAAAAGATTTATTTATTTTATATATATGAGTACACTGTAAGCTGTACAGATAGTTGTGAGCCATCATGTGGTTGCTGGGAATTGAACTCAGAACCTCTGCTCACTCCAGCTCCGCTCGCTACAGCCCAAAGATTTATTTATTATTATATGTAAGTATATTGTAGCTGTCCTTTTTTTTAATTTTTTATTTTTTTGTTTTTTGAGACACGGTTTCTCTGTGTAGCCCTGGCTGTCCTGGAACTCACTCTGTAGACCAGGCTGGCCTCAAACTCAGAAATCTGCCTGCCTCTGCCTCCCAAGCGCTAGGATTAAAGGCGTGCGCCACCACCGCCTGGCTTGCCTAGATTCTTAATCTCTAATAGCTTCCTGGAAAGATCTGTGAGATAAACCTTCTTTCTGTTCATTCTCCATTGTTTGTTTTTGCCTGTTACCTTACTTTTGCTGTCCTTCATGCCTGAGTACATTACTGTTTCTCTTGTGCGATATGTTCATCGCTGTCTTGGGCCACTGGAGAAGAGATAATTATTGAGTCATAGGAAAGATGGAAGCATCCAAATGTGAGAACATTTTCTTGCTATTGTCATACAGCTCCCTAGTCAGTTCTGCTTTCAGTCGTACCCTGCTTCTAGTTGCCTCTCAAAGTTGTACTTGTTAAATTTCACATATAGTCACAAAGCAAGATCATATCAGTTTACATGGTATATGCAGTTAGGGACTTTACATTCATTGTCTCTTTCTTTAAAATCACCTACTTAGTTATTGGAAATATATTAAAATTTCTTACTTATTAATTTTTATTTGTATGTATGTGTGTGTGCCTGTGAGTATGTATGTACACATTTGCATGCAGATGTCCATGCAGGCCAGAAGAGGGCATTGGATCCCCTGGAACTGGAGTCATAGACAGTTGTGATCCACTGTGTGGGTGCTGGGAACTGAAGCGAGGTACTCTGGAAGAGCAGCAAAGTGCTTTTAATCATTGATCCATCTCACTAACCTGAGGGCAGTTTTTGTTTTTTGCTTTTTTTTCTTTATCATCTTGTTTTGTTTTTTGAAGCCAGGTTTGTTGAGATACAATTTACCTATAGTAAAATTTACCCTTTAAACATGATAGTACTTGTAGTCTTGACTCATGTACATCCTTGTGTAATGATCATCTCAGTCAAGATCAACATATAGATATCTCCATCGTCCTCTCATGCCTTTGAGGCATTCCCTAGCAGCACACTCCTGAGCTCTCTATACTACAGACCGGTTATCTCCTTTGAGAGTGTCATTTATGTGGTGTTACTGTGCAGTTTTGTGTTGTGTTTCCCTTAAGGCAGATGCTTGGGAAATTCATCATGTTATTCATGTGATGCACTGGTGTCATAGACTTAGAACCTGAAAGAGATGAATGCCTAGCCAGTACAGTTGCAGACAGATAAGGGAAGGTTTGTTTTCAGAGAGCAGTGTGTGCGGCTTTGTTTCCAGACCTTGTTAACGTTACCATAGATGTTTCATGATATAGTTGGAGAACACTGAAAGGAGGCCTAGGAAACTAGAGTTCTTCTTTGTGCTTTAAACTTCCTTTGAAAACTCGGACAAGGCATTCTTTTTGGAGGGCTTATTGTCTTTGCTCCCTTCAAAATTCCAGGACAAGTTCAGGGTAACTGAGCTATTATTCGTAGAAAAGGGTGAAGTTTTTTGTTTTGTGTGTGCACTTTGTTTTCTTTTGTCTTGGTTTTATTGTATGTACTGAAAGAGGTAAGCACTAAGGCCTCACTGCAGGCTTTTATTTATTTTTTAAATAATGAAACTTTTAGCAAATTGACTAGTTTGAAATATCATCTCAGAGAGTGCTTTGGCACCTTAGCATACACCGAGGGCTATTGCTGTGGCTGGCTCATTAAGTGTGGTAAAGTAGCCACTCGTTATTCTCTGAATGTCCCTTGTTGCTATCCTCCTGTGGGTAATAGTTCTTTAAGTTAAGAAGAGCTCCCTTAAGCCAGATCTATAGAGTGACTTCTAGACAAAAACTCTGTCTTGAAATGGGGTGGGAGGGTTAGGAAGAGCCACCTTAGCCAGGCCTTGTGGTATATACCTGTAATACCAGCAGTAGGAAATTGAAGCAGGAGGCTTGTGGGGTACGTATAATAGTGCACTCCAGGCTAACCTGAACTACGAGTAAGGTCTTGTTTCAAGCAAAGAAATAAACAAGGAACTACTTTAAGTCATTGAAAAAGGTAAGGAGAGAGCTTACCCATTGCCCTTTATAGATATACTGAGAGAAGAATGATTATTTTTATTTTCAAATCTCTAATACTATATAGGTTTTAGAAAAAACAATATCAAGCTGGGCAGTGGTGGCGCACGCCTTTAATCCTAGCACTTGGGAGGCAGAGGCAGGCAGATTTCTGAGTTCAAGGCCAGCCTGGTCTACAGAGTGAGGTCCAGGACAGCCAGGGTTACACAGAGAAACCCTGTCTCAAAAAAAAAAAAAAAAAAAACAATATCATAAGATTTTGGTACTATTTCTCCAAAAGATGCAATTCCAGGGGATGAAGAAAGAAATAGTTTCACATTTACAATTGGAACCAAGAATGGAAAATACTACTGTAAAATTTGAAACAAGGCTTTTAATCATTTTATTTTATTATTTGATTTTGAGACAGTGTGTCACTGTGAAGCTCTGGCTGGCCTGCACCTTGCTCGGCAGACCAGACTGGCCCTGTGCTCACAGAGATCTTGCGGCTCCTGTCCCTTGAGTGGTGGGATGAAGACTGTCACTCCCACACTTGACCTCTTGATCTCCTTATTTTCATGATGTTTTTCTTTTTCTTCTCCCAAGTCCTGTATCCCCTTACTCTTTATTTCCTTAGACTACAGGATGTTAGAATGTTAGTGTCTGTTTCTGTCTTACTTCAGACATACAGAATTTTTTGTTTGTTTTTGTTTTTTGAGACAGTCTCAGTATGTAGTTCTGGCTATTCTAGAACTCACTTTATAGACCAGGTTGGCCGCTAACTGAGCGATCCTTCTGCCTTTGCCTCCTGAATTCTGGCATTAAAGGCATGTACCACAATGCCTGGCAAGAATTATTTGATCATTTTAATTATAATTTCTTTTGTGATGTATAAGCTACATATGGCCCACTATTTATCTTTAAAAAATTTAGTTTAAAAATTTATTCATTATTGTGTGCATGGTGTATGTTTGGACATGCTTGCCACAGTGCACAGTATAGGTCAGAGGATAACTTCCTGATTCTCACCTTCCATCTTATGTGAGTCAGGCTTGCAGGGCAAGCACCTATACCCACTGAGCCATCTTTGCTGGGTTAAAAATAATCTGGAGTTGGGCACAGTGGTGCATTCCTTTAATCCCAGCACTTGGGAGGTAGAGGCAGGCCAATCTTCATGAGTTCCAGGCCAGCCTTGTCTACAAAGGGAGTTTCAGTACAGGCAGGGCACAGAGAAACCTTGTCTCAAAAACACCAAAAAAATAAAAATCAAAAAAGTCTATAGGAGTTTTAAAAACTTGCCCGCATGAAATAAAGATAGGCCCTAGGCCTTCTATAAGCTATGTGGCCTCGTCTCTTCAACCCTTCTCCCACCATCATCTCCCTACATAACTGCCCTGCTTAATTTCATGTTCACCAGGTTTTCTTCTTTTCCCTTTTTAAAAAAGATTAAAAAATAATATATATGGGGATGTTCTGACCACATGCGTCCACACACTACATATGTGCTTTGCGCCCTCAGAGGCCAGAACAGGATGTTGGGTCCCCTGGGACTGGCATTGCAGACTGGCATTCTGAGCTGACATTTGGGAATCCAGCCTGGGGCCTCCAGAAGGGCACCCAGTGCTCTTAACCAATGAGCTGTTTTTCCAGCCACCTAAAGATTTATTTTTAGGCCTGTCTGTCTGTCTGTCTGTCTGTCTGTCTGTCTGTCCGTCTGTGTGTATACATGCAAGCACAGATGGTCACAGGGTTCAGAAGAGGGTGGCTAGTCCTCTGGATCTAGAGATACAGGCAGTTGTGAGCTGCTTGACATGGGTACTTCAAAGTGAACTGTGGTCTTCTGCAAGAGCAATATGTGCTCTTACCCACTGAGCCATTTCTGCAGTTCCATTTTTCTTTTTTTTAATAGAGTATTCCTCATACTGTATGCTAGTTAGTGATCAAGGCCTTGTGCTTGCTACATAAGAGTTCTGTCTACAATTGAACTAAATCTCCAGCATCTCCATCCCCTTCTTAAGTTTACTTATTTCATGTGTATGAGTGTATGTCTGTGCACCACATGTGTGCCTGGTATCTACTAAGGTAAGTCGAGGTATGAAAACCCATGCCAGTGGGTGCTGGGAGCTAAATTCAGGCCCTCTTTTAGAGCAACAAGTATTCTGCAGCCCCTTATTTTCATATTCTTGAGACAAGAATCTCACTCTTTAGCCCATATTGGCTTGGAACTTTAGGCATTCCTGCCAAATCTTCAGAGTGCTTGGATGACAGGCCTGACCCATTGTGTCCACTAAGGATCGTTTCCTTTCCTGTGATCTAGCAGCATGTAGACTCCACAAGGGTCCTGGGGAAGTGTTGTTATAGTATGGTTGTAAAAGGAAGGTTTTCAGAAGATAGGGGTCTTATGAAGAAATTCTATGTAAAGTTTCTTTCGGATTCTCTGTTTGTGTAGATCCAGCATGTCTGGCTTGCACCTAGTAAAACAAGGTCGAGACAGAAAGAAAATAGACTCACAACGAGATTTCACTGTGGCTTCTCCAGCAGAATTTGTTACTCGTTTTGGGGGAAATAAAGTGATTGAGAAGGTAAGTTAAACTTACTATTTTGCTTGAAGTATGTGAGATTTTATGCCTAGATTTGTTGTTTCTGTTCAAAATGATATTTAGGTTTTTAGGGACTTTGCCTTTTTATTCAGGGCTATCCTTTCCGTCTCCCTAGCATGTTACTAATGCATAATCTCACTGTGTACTGATGTATTTACATATACACATACATAACATACACACACACACACACACGCACACACGCACACACGCGCACACACACATGCACACACACACACATTAGTGGTAGTAATTTGGTCATAGTTGATAAGGAGTTGAAACTCTGCTTCTAATGTTCTTTTTGAAAGATCCTGTGGGGTTTTTGCTTGTGTGTGTGTGTGTGTGTGTGTGTGTGTGTGTGTGTGTATCCCCAGCTTTCCTAGAACTTACTTTATAGACCAGGCTAGCCTTGAATTTAAGAGATCTGCCTACTTCTGCCTCCCAATTTAATCTGCTGGAATTAAATCTTGCATCACCATCACCACCACTAGATCTTGTGGTTTTACAGGCAGAGCTTCTTTAACCTGGCAGGGAGGATTTAAGGAATAATTGGTTGCCTCGTGTAGTGCCAGTGGGAAGATAAATGTGATAGCACAAGAAGCAGAGCGAGTTTTAGAAGAGAAGGCTGACAGACTTAGGGTTTAGTGGCTCCTACCAGGTATTGAGATGTTTAGAGAAAAATATACCACATAGATGTCAGGTAGTTTGTAGCACTTGGAAGATGGACATAGGGCGAGCAGGGGTTCGTGGCCTATGTAATGAAACTCTTTGTGTTGTCATTTTCTCCTGCCAACCCCTCCCTCCTAAAAGCAATTCTGTGTCATTGTTATCTAAAACTTGTCACAACTGGGGGCTATCTTGGTTGAAATAGATTAAACGATAAGGATCAATATCCTTACTCCTACAAGTACTGCATCATCAGTGTCTTCATTTCGTCAATTAAGGTAGATTATGTACCTATTAGCCTGTGAGATATTCAGGGGTGTGATTGCAAGATATACCTAAGAACATGAAAGGCTTTTTTACAGAACATTTTCAGGATTATTTGATTTTTTAAATTTTCTCATGACCATGAAGCTGAGCAGTGTTTTTTACTCTAAAGCACTCTGGGCTCAGCATTTTGGAAAACAGCCATTGATGCCAAGATCTCTTATTACAATAGAGAATAAGTGTGTAACACCAGTGTAACTTTCCCCCATTTCTTATTGGATATATACATTATGTTTCTCAGTAATAGATAGATATGATTGAATTATTTATAAGCAAATAATGTGAGTGTATGAGTAAATGTTTTTAGGAAATGAAGTTTGAAAGTTACTAGTTCTAGCTAGCACATGTTGCAATGTTGCTCGATCTTGTAGGAGTTGTTTCTCAGCAATTTGGCCTAGCAACAGTTCTTGCTTGAACAAAGGGAGATATGTAAAAATATATCCTTGTTTTTCTATCTTTGCCTTTCTTGGCTACCTTTTCTTCCATTTCCCATTTCATATCCCTACCTCCCAGGTTCTTATCGCCAACAATGGTATTGCAGCAGTGAAATGCATGCGATCTATCCGTCGGTGGTCTTATGAAATGTTTCGAAATGAACGTGCAATCCGATTTGTTGTCATGGTTACACCTGAAGACCTTAAAGCCAATGCAGGTGAGATCCTGGCTTTATGTCATGTTAGGTATAAAACATTGAGTAGACCTGTCTGTAAGTGAAGAATGTTACCCTAGGGAGATTCCCAAGCCTAAGAATGCCAGTGAAATCCTATGCAAAGATTTCTCTTTTAAAAAAACATCAGTAATAAAAACAAGTAAACAATAAATTTATCAATAATAGACACACAACTGATTATGCTGTAGCTACCTACACAGGCCCCTGTATTCAGAGGTCAGGAGGTAGAAATTTGGCATAAGTATTTGGGCTGTGAGGTATATGACTTTTCCAGTGTTAAGTATTTGTTAGGGTCAAATACTTTTGTGTTTTTAACTGAAAATGTTTGGAAGTGAGTAGTGTTTTCCTCATGATTTATGGAATTAGAGAACATTATAGAATAAAGATTTCCATTTTTTTTCCTATCACTGAAGGAGAGATCTTGGAACCCAAATGGGTTTTCCCTACTTTTTTTTTTTTGAGACACAGTCTCATGATGTAGCTTTGGCAGGTCTGGAACTTACTATGTAGACCAGGCTGGTCTCAAACTCATAGAGATCTGCTTGTCTTTGCCTTCGAACTTCTGGTATTAAAGACATGTACCATTCCATCCCACCCTCACCCTATTTTAATTGTTTGTATTTTATGTATGTGGGTATTTTTCCTGCATATATGTCTGTAGTATGTGTGTGTAGGGCCCATGAAGGCCGGAAGAGGGCATCAGATCTTCTGGAAGTGTTACAGTCAATTGTTAGCTTTCTGTGGGTATTAGCAACAGAACCTGGGTCTTCTGCAAAAAGCAAACAAACGAACAAAACCCAAGTGCTCTTAACCTCTGAAGCATCTCTCCAGTCCTTTTTACACACCTTTAATCACTATCTGAAGGTGGAAAACACACAGATATAAAAAAAAGATATCAGAGACTATTTTGGTTTGTAAATGTAGTCTCCATGTTGACAATATTAAGACAGTTCCTAAGAAGTAAAAGTTACTATGTCATCTTATTTTGAAATAGATGTCACAAATTGCTGAAAAGCAAATGTTGGAATCGGAAGTCATTTAGATGCATCCTTCACTATCTCTCTGTACTACCATTTGTGTACCTATATAAGGAAGCTCAGAAAGGTGAAATCTTATACTAAGTATAAACCACTTAATTGGATTTCTTTTTTGCTAGTCCATTTGTACCTGGTATGCCTATTAGTCATTTATTTAATCATTCTACAATCATGAAGACCCATAGGAATACAATGTGACCTTGCTCTAGGAAACAAGTGTTTCAATCTAATGAGATAAATACTATGATAGCAACTTGTCAGAGGGTTCTGTGAGAACCCAGAAATGAGATATCTAATGCTTAGGAAGATGGTTAAGAAGAGACTTTCATAAAGAACTCATACCTGGCCAAGAATAGGTCAGAGTTGTGAGAGTTATGGGAAAACGAAGGGTATACCAGGAAGAAAAAACAGCAAACGATGGTGCGATGTAAGCACTCTTCTGGAAATTATATGTGAAAATTATATATTGTTAAAATGAAAGACACAATGTAGCATTTCCCAGGAGAGCCTTGTTTTCCATCCTCAAAGGTCACATTTCATCTTTTTATATGTATGTGTGTCTGTTTGTATATATATACATATTGGACATTTAAGTTATATATTTTAAAATATATGGAGCTTATAAAAATGTGTTAGTAAACCTTTCTCATCTACCTATTCTCCAATATCAGCAATTCCCACCTCAAGGCCATCTTATGTGTATGGGTGTACATACTGTATGCGTGTCTGTATACTACTTGTATGCTTAGGGGAAGAGTGTTATATTTCTTGGAAGTGAGCTGCTTGCTATGTGGGTGCTGGAAACTAAACCTACATCCCCTGGAAGAGCAACCAGTGCTCTTTAAGCATTAAGCCATCTCTCTAGCCCAGTATTGAGTTTCTGTATATGACTCTACTCTCACTCCTTCTCTCTTCTCAATTATGCTCATATTAGATACCATATATTCTATATAAATATATGTGTATGAATATATATGAATATATATGATATAGATTCTTTTTAAAAGTTTTATTTGTTTTGTGTATGTGCATATTTTTGCTTGTGTGAGTTTATGTATACCATGTATATGCAGGAGGTAGCAGAGGCCCAAAGAGGGAATCTGATCTCTGGAACTGGAGTTAGATAGTTGTGAACCACCATGTGGCTGTAACTAGTGAGCCAACTAGCTAGCCCCCAGGTTTTTGTTTTGTTGTTGTTTTTTAAAGAAAAAGGATAAAGAAGCCAACAAATTAGATGAATGATTCTGTGAGTAACTAGGAAGAGCTGTTTGAGGAAGAACGGTTTAGAATACAGGTGGAATTTAAGATGTGTGAATTATTACAGATATGCAATGTTGTTCTCAAGCTGAGAAATGAATAAAGAGATAAGAGAAAAAGGGAAAAGACAAGTTCAGGGCTGAACGTGGGTAGTTGAGTGGCAGAGTGTGGCTTGCCTAGCATGCGTGAGGCCCTGGGTTTGAGTCTTAGTGCCATGAGATGAAAAGAGAACTGGAAAGGCCAGATGTATCAACAGTCAAACATGTAAACAAGGCCAGAAAGACCAGATGTCCATGTAGCAATGAAGAAGTCACTGGGCCATTGGTAACTTTGGAGGATTATTTCAGTGGAATACTGTAAGAGAGTATGAAGATAAACATAGGGTATTGGGCCGGAGAGATGCCTCAGCGGATAAGAACATTGACTGCTCTTCCGAAGGTCCTGAGTTCAAATCCCAGCAACCACATGGTGGCTCACAACCACCCGTAATGAGATCTGATGCCCTCTTCTGGTGTGTCTGAAGACAGCTACAGCGTATTATGCTGGCCGGAGCTCACGGCCATCTGTACAGCTACAGTGTGCTCATACACATAAAAATAAATAAATAAACAAATCTTAAAAAAAAAACATAGGGTATTAAGGAGTGCAGGAAGTGATATATAGAGCCAATATGGACCAATTTTTAGAAATCTTATGGGAAGAGAAAAAGAAAGGCAGTCACAATAGAGAGCTCAAGGAAGGATTTTTTTTAAACTATTTTTAAAAAGCGAGACATTTTTGTGATTTTTTTTTTTTTTTTTTTTTTTCTGGGCTGGCTTTGAGGTCCAGAGCTCAAGCGATTCTGCTGCCCCAGCCTCTTGTGACTACAGGGGAACACCATATTTATCACTCTTGTCAGAATGAAACAACTTCAGGAATGTGTACAGTCTGAGGGGAAGGAGTCAAAGGGGCTTAAATCTAGGAGAGACCTTAAGTACATTAGTGGCCTTCAAGCGATGGAGAAAGCAGGCCTCAGGAGCACAGACAAACAAAATTACATTATCTTCTGACTCAAAATTCCTACTTCTTGGTATTTATTTTGAGGGGAAAAATCAGTAATGTCCTAGAATAAGTACCAAGAAGGCTGGTGGTTAGACCAAGATGACTTTTGTCTCCTTGTCACATGGACGTCCCAAACCACTGCCTGCTTCCTGTGTTGCGTTGTTATTGGGAAGGGCCATCTCATCCCCTGTGCTGATGCTCTCCTAGAAAGAAACAAGGCAGGTAGGATGACCGAGAGGCTTGTCATTCCAGAGATACAACTTGTGGGTGATTTTTACACTTGACTCAAGTTGGTGTCTAGTAGTTTTATTCAGTATAATTTATTTAACATAATAGTCACCTTCAAAAGTGTATAGTTCTGTGACTTTTGTAAATTTATATAACAGCTTAATTATTTTTAGTTTAAAACATTTTTAAAAATTTAAAAATTGTAAAAAAGAAGTTTTAGATAGAATTGGTTATTAACATGAAGAGTGGGTTTCATCCTCTAAGACTGTAGAGGAGCAGGCAAAATTGACAGGATGATGATAGCTTCGTAACTTAAAGTGTGAGTTCTGTGGGAACCATGTAGGTTCTAGGGATGAAACTTAGGTTGTCATGCTTCAAGGCAAGTGTACTTACCCACCAGGCCATGTTACCAGTTCCCCATTTCGTAATATTATCTAGACAATATGTCTAGAAAAGCTGGAAAGGTGAATGATTCATGAAATAATAGGATGAGTCTGAGTATAGTCATCATCAGTGACTGTACAAGTCTGCTTTGTGTCCCTCTACTGATGTCAAAACCTGCAGATACTCAAGTCCTTTATGTAAAATAGTGTAGGATTTGTTTGTTTGGAGACAGGCCCACACCGACCTCCTTAGCAGTCCTTCTGCCTAATCCAGAAATGCTGAGAGTACAGGGGTGAGCTGCCATACCCAACTTTCCTGTATCTAGATGTATGTAAATCTCTGGTACTTAATACAGTGTAAAGTCTATTGTGCTGCTTAGGGAGAAGTAATACAGAAAAAACTCTTGTTCCCTCCCCTCCCCAAGTGTTTACTGTTAGTCATTGGTTGAGTCTGTTTGTAGGCCAATGGATAAGACATGCTTGGCAGGTTGAGGAGTGCTGCCTTAACTATTAGAGAATATATGCTAGAATAGTTCTACTGATTGTAGTTACAGGACATAGGAATTGATGGAGAAATATAGGTTATAAGATTAAAACTTGACTTTTTTTCTGCCTCCTAAAGCTTCTCTCTCTCTCTCTCTTTTAAATTTAAACTCAATAAGTTTTTTTTTTTGGTTTTTCGAGACAGGGTTTCTCTGTGTAGCCCTGGCTGTCCTGGAACTCACTCTGTAGACCAGGCTGGCTTCGAACTCAGAAATCCACCTGCCTCTGCCTCCCAAGTGCTGGGATTAAAGGTGTGCGCCACCACCGCCCAGCGATACGTTTTTTGTTTAAGGGATTATACATGTGGTTCCTTCATTGTCCATTGAGTTCACTCAAGTTCAAGAGTGCCTTCATCCACCAACTCTTCTCTTTCCTTCACTGTTTTCTTAGAGACAGAGACTCATGTATCTAGGCTCCTCACACTTGCAGTGTAGCTGAGAAGGATTCTAAACTATTGTTTCTCTACTCTCAAGTGCTAGGATATAGACATGCACTATCATGCCTAATTTATGTGCTGCTTAGAGCCTAACCCAAGGTTTTCATGCATGCTCTACCAATTGAGCCACATCTCCACCTTCTTTATTGTCCTTAATAAGAATAATTGAAAGTTGATTTGTATAGAACTTTGAAATCTTGTTAGCTGGCATCAGTAATATCTTTGAACTCTCTCTCTCTCTCTCTCTCTCTCTGTATGTATGTATGTAGTATGTGATATAGGTGACACTAGGGCTACTAGAAGAGATTAAGGCACGGTGGAAAAGTTATGTTGATTTGACTACAAAAAAAAAATACTATTTAGGGAGGCTACAGAGATGGCTCAGCTCTTTTGGATAACTGGTTGATTCCCAGAACCTGCATGGTAGCCAAAGCCTGTCTGTAACTCCAGTTCCAGGAGATCCAACACTCTCTTGGCCTCTGAGGGCGCTGCATGCACATGGTGCATAGATACAAATACAGGAAAGCACCCCATATGCTTATAGCAGATGCAGCAAAATCTCAAAAAAATTTTTTTAATTGATGTTTTTCAGTAAAAATGGGAATGTGTTTAAGACAGACCATAATATGGGAAAACACTGGCAGCAGTTTCTGCCTATAATATAAGGGGAAAACACAATTTCATACAAAACATATGGCAATTATGAATAAGTAGCCTGTAAAAGAAGGCATAAGGTGAGTGTGGTATAGGCTGTGGTCCCAGGCACTCAAGGCTGAGGCAAGAAGCTTGCTCAGCCTGGTTAGCATAGAAAATTTCCATCTCAAAAACCAATCATAGGGGCTGGTGAGATGGCTCAGTGGGTAAGAGCACTGACTATTCTTCCAAAGGTCCTGAGCTTGGATCCCAGTAACCACATGGTGGTTCACATCCACCCATAATGAGATCTGATGCCCTCTTCTGGTGAGTCTGAAGATAGCTACAGTGAATTATGCTGGAGCGAGCGGGGCCAGAGAGGTCTTGAGTTCAAGTTCCGACAGCCACACACATGATGGCTCATGGCCATCTACAGTGTACTCATACACATATAAAATAAATCTTTAAAAAAAATCATAAAATAAAATACATTTAAAAGAGAAAAGTAGCTGGGCAGTGGTGGTGCATGCCTTTAATCCTAGCACTTGAGAGGCAGAGTTTGAGGCCAGCCTGGTCTATAGAGCTAGGACAGTCAGAGCTGCTTAGAGAAACCCTGTCTTGAAAAAATCAAAAAAGAAAAAGAAAAAAGAGAAAGAAATAAAAAGGTATATTAAGCATTTGAAAAGAGACTCTCTGTCAGTGGTAACCAGAGGTGCACTTCAGAACAGTGGTAGATAGTGTCAAAACTGAAGAAGGTAACAGTACAGGTGGAGTGTGAGCAGTTGTGTGTGTGTGTGTGTGTGTGTGTGTGTGTGTCACAGCGCGTTGTTAAACTCATTATAGTTTATTGTTCTATAAGGTTCCACAGGTGCTAGAGCATGAGCTCCTTATCTACAAGATAGACAGTGGGTGACTTTGGTCTGTTTTAAACATCTGTTGCCCAGGCTGGCTGCAAGCTTGGTATTTTCTTTCCTCCACTTGCTGAATGCTGGGGTTGCAGCTCTGTGTCACTATAAGTCCCTGAACTTGACTTTGTAAAAATAGTGTTATTACTTCCTGAATGAGTAGTCTAATTCTTTTGGAATTACCATGTTCCCTCCTATAGTGAAGAGACAAAAACTGACTTTAAAGTGAAGTGTTTTAAAACTACTGCTTTAGGTGATTCCTTAATATGTGGTTTAAAATCAGAACCTCCAATGAAAGATAAATAGAAATTATCCTACTACTTTTATTTTTAAATTATGTCATTATTCTGTGGTTATTGAGAATAATCTCTGTCCTTACTATAGTTTTGCTCTATGATAATAATTTGAAAGAAATGTATGTTTTCCTCATTAATTTTTTTTTGTGTGTTTTTAGAATACATTAAGATGGCAGACCACTATGTTCCAGTGCCTGGAGGACCAAACAACAACAACTATGCAAATGTGGAATTGATTCTTGACATTGCTAAAAGGATACCTGTACAAGTAAGAGTCTGAGAAACAAATCCACACATTTCACACTTGGTCAGAAGGGTAGGCGTGTATCCAGAGAAGTTAATGTAAAGTCTCCTTTTGGAAGTAAAAAAATTTTAATGATTCATTTTTATTTAATGTGCAATAATTTTTTGCCTGCATATGTGTGTATGTGAGCGTGCTGGATCCCCAGGAATTGGAGATACTAACAGCTTTGAGCTGTCATGTTGGTGCTGGGATTGACATCAGGACCTCTGTAAGAGCACCGGGGCTCTTAACCACTGAGCCATCTCTCCAGCTCTGGAAAATGTAAATGCCTTTATAGGAGATAATTAAAACAGACAAGGGAAGAAGACATGGAAAGGAAGGCATAGTTAAAAATAAACATAATAGCTGGGCAGTGGTGGCGCACGCCTTTAATCCCAGCACTTGGGAGGCAGAGGCAGGTGAATTTCTGAGTTCAAGGCCAGCCTGGTCTACAGAGTGAGCTCCAGGACAGCCAGGGCTATACAGAGATACCCTGTCTTGAAAAACCAAAAAAAATAAAATAAAAAATAAAAATAAACATAATAGAAATAGAATATTGAGAAAGGTTTTTCAGAGAATCTTCTGAAAAAGATTTCTCTAGTAAGTACAAGACTATTTCCTACAGAATATCTTAGCTATAATGTGATGATGTTTTAGAAAATTATTTCTTCCTTTCACATTGTTTCACATGAAGTTTAGAGTAAATACATTAAAGTCCAATGAGGGAGAAAAATCCTTCTAATGAAGTGGTTCTCACCCTTCCTAATGCTCCATCCTTTACTAAAAGTTCTTCATGATGAACTGACCCAACCATAAATTACTTTGTTGCTACTTCATAACTGCAGTTTTGCTACTGTTATACATTGTAATGTATATCTCTGTGTTTTCTCTGGTCTTATGTGACTTCTGTGAGAGTGTTGCTCCACCCCTAAAGAGGGTGGGACCCACAGATTGAGAACTACTGCTAGACTCCTGTGACCTTTTCACCACTAGACAGGAAGGCAGAGGAGGGGGGCAGACTATGAAGATGGTCAGAATTTCTTTAGAAAGCTCTAGAGAGGGCTGGTGAGATGGCTTAGTGGGTAAGAGCACTTCTGAAGGTCCTGAGTTCAAATGAAGGTCCCAGCAACCACATGGTGGCTCACAACCACCCATAATGATATCTGACGCCCTCTTCTGGTGTGTCTGAAGGCAGCTACAGTGTCTTTGGGCTGGAGCAAGCAGAGGTCTTAAATTCAATTCCCAGCAATCACATGATGGCTCACAACCATCTGTGCAGCTACAGTGTATACTCATATACGTAAAATAAATAAATACATCTTTAAAAAAAACAGAAGAAAGAAAGCTCTAGAGAGCCTAGCTGAAGGGCTGTGAATTGCATTTTCTAAAGAGCAAGACTTGTGCTTCTTTCTGATTCTGCTTGTTCTTGTCCTCTTGATGGCTTTTTCTGCAACCCACTGCGTATTGTTGTTCTGCGGAAGGTTTGCCAGCAGTCAGGCATGGCAGTTGAATTAACCACTGGGCTGCTGCAGAACTGTTGGATCACATATAGGAGGGCCGGCCTGGATACAGTAAGGCGGTTTGTAGCTTCTTGGTATCACTTTTAAGAATGATCCACATTGTTATTCTGTCGTAGGCAGTGTGGGCTGGCTGGGGTCATGCCTCCGAGAACCCGAAGCTCCCGGAACTGCTCTTAAAACATGGCATTGCTTTCATGGGTAAGTCACGGGCTGCTGCTCCTGTTGTTCTTGTGTCCGTTTGTCTATATTCTATTCTGTAGTCTCACTTTCCTTTGTTTTTAAAACAGCAAACAATTCTTAGAATAACCTTCACTTTTAAAAAACTTCTTAATTAATATAGTTTTTTATTTTATTTTTTTACAGTCTAGTTTTTACCCCCCATCCTAGTCTGCCGTCCCACAGTTCCTCATCCTATTCCTCCCTCCCCCTCCCGTCCTCTGTCTCCAAGAGGATGTCCCCCCAGCTCCCACCAGGCCTCTCCACTCCCTGGGGCCTCAAGTCTCTCGAGGGTTAGGTGTGTCTTTTCTCACTGAGGCCAGACCAGGCAGTCCTCTGCTATATATGTGTCAGAGTCCTCATATCAGCTGGTATATGCTGCCTGGTTGGTGGCTCAATGTCTGAGAGATCTCAGGGGTCAGGGTTAGTTGACTGCTGGCCTGCCTATGGGGTCGCCCTCCTCCGCAGCTTCTTCCAGTCTTTCCCTAATTCAACCACAGGAGTCCCCAACTTCAGCCCATTGGTTGGGTGTAAGATCTGCCTCTGTCTCAGTCAGCTGCTTGCTGGGCCTCTACTTGAAGACCCAGCTAAGATGCCCCACCATACCACAGGGGCACGTGCCCCACTATGTTCATAATTTAGTTTCTCAAGATAGGATTTCTCTGTATAACTCTGTCTGCCCTGGAACTTTAGACCAGACTAGCCTCAAACTCAGAGATCTGTCTACCTCTGCCTCCCACAGCATGTACCACCAATGCCTGGTATCCCTTCATGTCTTAAGTTGTTTCTGTTTTTTTTTTTTTTTTCTTTTTTCTTTTTAGCTTTATCTTAATGATGTTTTCTGTTACTGAGTCCTTAAGTCTAGATATAAAAAAGGACTGGTTTTTGAAACACTGACTATTTGAAAACTTTGCTGTTAACATTAGGATAACATGTAGAAGAAGGACCTGGTTTTTGATAGTAAAAGTAACTAGCTCCTGTGCCCTTATATATGAATTAGCTCCTTTGCATTATATGTATTCATGTATTATATATTTGCATATGTTAAATTATATATTCTACCCTTGAGAGGTATTTCATTCAGTTTTTCTCCTTTCATCATGGCAAAAGGGAAAATGGAGCTTATGTGGGTCTAGCTGTTTCTGTGTCAGAGCTCCACAACATTGGATTCTAGAAACAATGTAAAGATGAGTCAAAATGTAGCGGTCACCATATATCATTAGTGGGAACAAAAGAATTATAAAAATCATTATAAGGCAAATAAATGTACCAAATAGAAGGAGGCAGAGATGCTGCTCTTAAGGTTCCTTTCTTGTCTTGTTTTGTTTTAGGCCCTCCAAGCCAGGCCATGTGGGCTTT
This sequence comes from Montemys delectorum, assembly GCA_019843815.1. Taxonomy (NCBI): domain Eukaryota; kingdom Metazoa; phylum Chordata; class Mammalia; order Rodentia; family Muridae; genus Montemys; species Montemys delectorum. The sequence goes on along the minus strand of JADRCD010222560.1, from coordinate 1,684 downwards.
GGGGGATAAGATTGCATCTTCTATTGTGGCTCAAACTGCAGGTATCCCGACTCTTCCCTGGAGTGGCAGTGGTAAGACATTATTTCCTGGTTTTTTGTTTGTTTGTTAATTTTTATATGGGTGTGTGATGTCTGTATGTGTGAACACATTATATATATATAAATATATATACCCATTTCCACACACACACACACACACACACACACACACACACACATATATGTGGAGGCCAAAATGTCAAAGGCCTTCCTTCTTCATTCTCTATTTATTGAGGAATTCTCTTCTGTTTAACCTAGTATTTTCTGATTCAGCTGTTCTAACTAGACAGCCTACCCCTACCCCTACCCTGCCTGTCTCTGCCTCCTGAGTGCTATGATTATAGGCACCACTGTACCTTCCTGGCTTTTGGGTTCTGAAGATCTGAACTCTGAGCCTCACATTTCCATAGCAAGGACTTTATCCACTGAGCCATCTCTCTAGCCTCCTTCTTTATATCTTAAGGTATGAGAGGCTAAATAGAATATGTGGTCTGGGCTTAAGTTGTTTTAGACTGAATTGAGATACTTGGTAAGAAGTAGAATGTCAGCTGGGTGCTGGAGAGTGGTGGTGGGTGGTGGGAGGATGGGCTGGAGGGTGGTGGCACACACCTTTGAGCCTTGCATTCAGAGGCAGGAACAGGGAGATCCTCTGAGTTTAAGGCCAGCCTGGTCTACATAGTGAGTTCCAGGACAACTAGGGTTATATATAGAGGCCCTGCCTCAAAGATAGATAGATAGATAGATAGATAGATAGATAGATAGATAGATAGATAGATGCCTCAAAGATAGATAGATAGATAGATAGATAGATAGATAGAGAGAGAGATAGATAGAGAGATAGATGATAGATAGATGATAGATATTTTTAGAAATAAAAGAATATAGTCATCAAAGGTTGGAAAGATGGCTCAGTGGTTAATACAGTTTGCTGTTCTTCCAGAGGATCTAAGTTCAGTTCCCTGTCCCAACATTAGGTAGTTCACAGGCAGCTCAGTAGGTGGATCCCTGTGAGTTCAAGGTCATCCTGGTCTGCAGAGTGAGTTCCAGGACAGCCAGGACTACACAGAGAAACTCTGTCAAAACAAACAAACAAACAGAAAGGAAGAAAGGAAGAAGAAAATCTTTTAGCTTAATACTCTTGTGATTTTTATAATATTTTAGGAATATAAATTGAGTATTAGATACAGATGCTAAACTAAGATCTGGAATGGTACAGGAACTTGATTTGGATATGTTTCCTCCAGGGAAACATATTTTGGTAGGGGTTGGGGTAAGGCTGGACGCATCCTCAGAGGCAGGCTTGTTAGGTGAAGTAATACTTCAGCAATGCCTAGGAAGTAATGTGGATCACCAGCAAGAACCTTGATCCTACCTTCCTTAGATGTGTGCCTGTCTGCCAGTGTTTTGTATGGATGCAAAAGATGAGGTCAGTGGTCACTTTCCTCCCAGAGGGATAAAATGAGAAATGATTTATTCTTGCCAATTCTTTGGAGTATCATTGAATTTTTTTTTAAGCAAGTAATAATAATAATATGAATTTCACTTTTTTTTGCACTGACACACAAAGAACAAACACACTGTCTTAGTCAGGGTTTCTATTCCTGCACAAACATCATGACCAAGAAGCAAGTTGGGGAGGAAAGGGT
>JADRCD010222559.1:11686-57061 GCA_019843815.1 Montemys delectorum | reverse complement strand
GTGTGTGTGTGTGTGTGTGTATGTGTGTATGTGTGTGTGAGACCATGAATGGAGGGAGAGGTGGGAACTCAGCCTGAAAGCAAGGGAGAAGAGCTTCCAAGGGAAGGAAAAAGGTGGCTTAGGGAGTATGGTGGCCACCAGCGGCCACCTGGAGGGACAAAGGAATACCTGGGAAGCCCTATTCAGTTCCAGATTGTTGTGCCAACTGACAATTTAGATCAGTGGTTCTCAACCTGTGGGTCTTCACCACCTTGGGGCAGAATGACACAATGGTCGACTAAGACCTTTGGAGAATGCAGAGACTTACATTATGATTCATAACAGCAGCAATGTTACCGTTATGAAATAGCAATGAAAATAACTTTATGGTTGGAGTCACCACAACATAAGGAACCGTACTAAAGGGACCCAGCACAGGGAAGGTTGAGAACCGCTGATTTAGATGCAATGCCCCCCCCCCCATGATATTTTCATTAATGCTTTGATTTTCTTTTTCTTTTTTCCTTTGGTTTTTTGAGACAGGGTTTCTCTGTGTAGCCCTGACTGCCCTGGAACTCACTCTGTAGACCAGGCTGGCCTCAAACTCAGAAACCCACCTGCCTCTGCCTCCCAAGTGCTGGGATTAAAGGCGTGTGCCATCACCACCCCGCTAATGCTTTGATTTTCATACAACATATTTTGATGGTAGCCATCCCCCTTCCCCACCCCCTCCCACCCCCTCCCAGCCACTCCCAGCCCCTCCCAGTCCCTCCCAGCCCCTCCCAGCCCCTCCCAGTCCCTCCCACCCCTCCCAGCCCCTCCCAGTCCCTCCCAGTCCCTCCCACCCCTCCCAGCCCCTCCCAGCCCCTCCCAGTCCCTCCCAGCCCCTCCCAGCCCCTCCCACCCCCCACCCCCTCCCACCCTCTCCCAGCTCCTCTCAGCTCCTCCCCTACCTCCTGCCCATTCAGCGTCCTGTCTCTCAGCACGTGATCCCAGTTTGAACTGGCTGACTGGCAAAGCACCTGTCCTGGCTGTTGTGCCAGGTGTCACTTCCTTGAAGAAACTGATTTTCCTCTCCTAGCAACAGTCAGAAGCCAGTGCTTCCCCCGCTAGGGGTGAAACTTTTGTGCCTACCTCCTCTCTCCAAGCCAAGATTTGGTCTGGTGTGAGCTTGGATCCACCTTGTGCATATCACCAGAACTGCTGAGTTCGTGTGTATCTGATCTGTTGTGTTTGGAAAATACCATTGCCTTGAAGTCGGCCCCCACCTCTTACTCCTGTGGTCTTGTCTGCCTTGTCTTTCACAGAGATCCCCGGGCCTTAATGAGTATTTCTCTTTCAAATAACAAAAGAAAAAGACAGCCGGCTGTGGTGACATAAGCCTTTAATCCCAGCACTTGAGGGGCAGAGGCAGGTGGATCTCTGAGTTCGAGGCCAGCCTGGTCTACAGGTGAGTTCCAGGACAGCCAGAGCTACATAGTGAAATACTGTCTTGAAAAATAAATAAACAAAACAAAACCCAAAAGAGAAAAGAAGAAGAAAAGCCAAAAGAACAACCAAAATCTTTGCAAAATTAACCCAATTTTCAATGTTCCTTTATTTCCTCAAGACCTGAAATCACTTGAGGCTGATCACATGATCCCAGGCTGCCAACCCCAGTGACCTGACCTCCTAAGCCCCTAACCCACTTGGTCCAAGGGAGAGAACCAGCTCCCACCATCATCCTCTGGCCTCCACTTGCTTTCACGTTCCCTCTACACAAAGTGAGATCTAGTGATAACATTTCTAAAAGATAGTTATTTTGAATCTCCCCACAAGAAAAACTCAAACCCAAAGATTTCGCTACCAAAGCAAACAAGAATATAAAAGCATATTTTACAGAGCCCCAAATCCTTTTAGACAAGAAAGAAGGAAGCCACTTTCCCATTCATGAAGGATGAAACAGACCCTGATCCTAATGCCTGTCACCAAATTCCAGTGCCAGGGCTCTCTGAGCATCTTTATCTTTCCATCTCTTCGGAGACTGAAGTTGCCGTTGCGTTCACCAAGCTGACTACAGCTCCTTGGTGTTTCGTTTGTTTATTTGGTTGGTTGGTATAGTTTGGTTTGATTTTTTTTTTTTTTCCAGACAGGGTTTCTCTGTATAGCCCTGGCTGTCCTGGAACTCACTCTGTAGACCAGGCTGGCCTCGAACTCAGAAAGGAAGCCACTTTCTGCCTCTGCCTTCCAAGTGCTGGAATCAAAGGTGTGTGCCACCATGCCTGGCTACCTAAGGTTCCCTGATAGAAGGACCCATTTCTCTTCCTTGCTCTGCCTTGGTCAGCGAGGACATTACCTGATGTGCAGTAATTACTCTGTAAACTTGGACTGCATTCGTGAGTCTTCTTCTGCAGTCATTACCAAAAAGCTCATTTGCATTTAGTTAATATGAAAGGGTTTTTTCAGCTGGGCGGTGGTGGCGCACGCCTTTAATCCCAGCGCTTGGGAGGCAGAGGCAGGTGGATTTCTGAGTTTGAGGCCAGCCTAGTCTAAAGAGTGAGTACCAGGACAGCCAGGAGAACACAGAGAAACCCTGTTTTGAAAAATAAAAAAAAAAAAAAAAAAAAAAAAAGAAAGAAAGAAAGAAAAAGTTTTTTCCCATTTCAAAAATCAAAAGGTAAGGTTTTAGGAGATAACTCAGTCGGGTAAAACGCTTGCTGCTCTAGCCTAAGGACTTGAGTTGTTCAATCCCTAGCTTCCACACAGGCAGGCAAAATGGCTCAGGGGGTAAGGGAGCTTGCCTCGTGAACTTGATAAGGTGAATTTGATCCTTGAACCCCAGTAAATGTAGAAAGAGAGAAAAGACTCCCACAAGTTGTCTTTGACCACCACTTGTGAATGTGATAGGTGCTCCACCCCCCAATAACATAAAGTCAGACAGCTATCCATGCCTGGAGTCCCAGCACTGGTGAGTTGGAGACAGGGGAATGCCTGGGACTTGATGACAAGTTTCCTCCCAGTTCACTGAGAGACCTTGCCTCAAAAAACAAGCTGGGGAGGCCAGAACTGCTCAGTGGTTAAGAGCACAAACTGCTTTTGCAGAGGACCAGGGTTTGGGTTCCAGCACCCACACAAGGTGGCTTACAACCCTTGGAACTCCGCTCCTGGGGAATCCCACATCACCGGTCTCAGAAAACACCTATACTCATATGCATGCATGTGCACACACACCACTATAATTACAATAATAAAAAATAAAAATATTTTTTAAAACCCCGAAAAACTAGAAGGGATTAAGGAAGATACTTGGCACTAACTGCTGGACATTACAAGAAACATACATGCACAACCTGCACACACACACATGAAAAACAAAGTAAAATGCAGAAATACAGTGGTCCCTGTACTTTGTGTATGTGAGACATGCTGGATTAGTCACACATTTACTAAATGTCTTTGTTTAAATTTTAATTTTTTAAAATTTATTTTATGTATATGAGTAGTACACTGTAGCTGTCTTTAGACACAGGAGAAGAGGGCATTAGGTCCCATTACAGATGGTTGTGAGCCACCGTGGGGTTGCCGGGAATTGAACTCAGGACCTCTGGAAGAGCAGTCAGTGCTTTAACTGCTGAGCCATCTCTCCAGCCCCTAAATTTTAATTTTTTTAAATTTGTCCAAATTTCTTCAAATATCTATAATAATGATTCTCAGCTAAACAATCAATCCCCCTTCTCCCTGCATAGACTCCCTGCATAGACTCCCTGCATAGACTCCCTGCATAGACTCCCTGCATAGACTCCCTGCATAGACTCCCTGCATAGACTCCCTGCATAGACTCCCTGCATAGACTCAGATAAATAGGTCTGTGGGAGGCCAGTAAGCACAGGCGGAGGGAGGAATCTGTCCACAATACGCTTTATGACTCTTCCATGGCTCCGCCATACAGTAGAAGGCTTAGCATGTGGCGTTCTCTTAAAATGAAGTTTGCTCATAATTCTCCATAGGCCAAGTGGAGAGAGGAAGAAGGAAGGTGTGTGTATGTGTGTATGGGGGGGGGGTGGATAGGAAGCGTTTCCAGCAAGAACAAACACACACACTGGGGCTCCTCAGTTTCCCCTTGCTCGATGACAATCCTGCCTTCTATTTTCTCTGCCCCTTCCCAAGCCAGTTAGGCACAAAACTTTGGTCTTTATCCTTGTGGCATTCCGCTTCAGCGTTCATAATGGGGTGAAACTCGATAACACATCATGGAAAGAGATTTTGGTCGAAGGAATTAAATTTGGAACAAAAGTAGACATTGTTCAAAAGTTAATACTAGCCCCAACCCTTCTACGTGCATTCTTTAAAATCAGTTGAATTCTCATAACTCAACATCAGGCCGGAAATCCCAAAGCATTACCGATGGACATACTGCAAAGGGGTTTCATGCTGTAGTGATGGAATGTTCTAGAATTAGATGTGCAAGCATTGTACAACAAAATAAAACCACAGCTCTACATTTTTAAATGGTAATTTTTTTATGAGGCATATCTAGATTTCTAAAAACAATCTTTATTATTATTTTTTTAATTTTAAAAAATTGGGGCCGAGGCTATGGTTTGGTGGCGGGATATTTCCACAGCACTGCCACATAAATTAATTGGTAACTAATTAGGAGTCATTAACAACCTTTGGACTTAATTCCCTCTTAACGCTTAAAGACATGGCCAGGGCGCCCAAGCTCTTAGAGCACGACACATACAAACCTGGCACCCATAGTGTCTGTGGAGTGACACAGTGTCCCCTCACCGTTTTCTCAAGCACCAGGGATTTCTTTTCCTGATATTCAGCTTCATCTCTTATGCTTTACCAAATTAAAATAACTACATTTCAATCTATGCAAAGCTTCCTAAATCAGCCGAGGGCTCTTCTCCCCTATTGGTCCAGGTTGTGCTAAGGGTGGACTTTCTAGAAACCCTCTGCGGCTGAGGACAGCAGGCTCCCTTCACATCCTCATTCAGAGGGGTTTTGTTTCGACATCTAAACACAGCTGAATTAGCTTTTCAAACGGAAATTGTATTGACACAGGGCTCTAATCCCACCAATTTAAGGCAAGTATCAAAAGCCGAATTCAAGGGCCAGCGAGATGGCTCAGTGGTAAGGGTGCTTGCTGCCAAGCCTGATGACCCGAATTCTACCCCAGGAACCCACGTAGTGCATCGGGAAGGAGTCAATCCAACTGGTCTTCTGACTTCCACACTCATACTATGGCAAGCATGCGTGTAAATACCCCGTCCCCGAAATTGTAAAATTAAAACTGAAGTCGGATCGTAAAAACAAAGTAAAACACAAACAGAGAATAAATACTAAATATTTTAACATTTAAAAGCTTGAATTCGGGTCCAATAAGACAAAGTGGGTCTGGATGCTACCTGGTTTTCCATCTCCTGTCCCAAGGCATCCACCTCCTTCTGGCAGCTGGGCTCCCGCCCTGCTGTCTGTTTTTAAATCGTGTGTCCCACGTCCTCCAACCCCCCCACCCCCCCAACGCCTCAGCTCGAGCTGTGTCCTCTACCCGGGACACCCTGCTTCCCTGTTGGCTCGGGGCATTGATCCCCACTCAAGATCTTCCCGGACAACTCGCAGATTTTCTAACCTCAGCCTCGGGGAGGAGCACCCACTTAACAGACGTTGAGAGACGGAGGAGGGTGAAAAATCAGTCCCAGGAGGGGAAGTTCGAGGGCCGCCTAGACGTGACTCTAGAGCTCGGGGGACAGGAGGTGGCGGGGAGCGTGGAGAAGGGCCGGGGCCGGAGATGCTGGGGCGCGGGGTGGCCAGTCCCAGGCAGCATCTCGGGCCGCTTGGCCTCCGGGCTGCGGACACTCACCCTCAGCGCGCACGGGGCGCGGCTGCAGAGCCAGCAGGAGCAGCGCGGCGCAGAGCGCAGGCAAGCTGCCGGGCGCCGGCCATCGCGGCCCCGCGCTCATGGTGGTAGCGTCGGCGGGCTGCGCGCGGCCAGAGAGGTCCGCGGGATGCTGGAACCGCGGCCGGGGATGCTGCGGGAATCGCAACCGGAGCGCTGGGACCCGCGAAGTCCTGGGGGTCTCGGTGGCGCCACCCAGGCGGCTGCAGTCCGGCTCCGCCTTCGCGCCTGGCACCTGGGAGCTGCGGTGCCAAAAGGGGCTGCGCCCGGGGCCCGGAGGGCGGGCAATGGGTACCCCCGAGGGGAGGACCGTCGCCACGCAGGGTTGACTGGGCTCAGGCTTATAGACTGAACCTTCTTTAAACGAACCGTTTTTTGTTTTTTGTTTTTTGTTTGTTTGTTTGTTTGTTTTAAATGAAGAAGGGAAGCTGCTGATTTGCTAGCCTCTGTGCTCGGGGCAGCAAGCTCCTCGGTCCTATTAGGAAAAGGCTATCTTGGGGCTAGGGATGTGGCTCAGTTGGCAGAGGGCTTGCCTGGCAGGCACGGAGCCTGAGTTCTACTCCCCAGCAGCACAGAGAACCGGGCGTGGTGGCAATCGCTGATAATCTCAGCACACTGGGAGGGTGGCAGAGGTAGAGGGAGCACATCTAATTTAAGTATTTCCTTCAAAGGCGTTCCCTTATATCACCCTAGTATTCCTGAACATCGTTACCACTCAGATCTTGGTGACCTCCAGAGCACGTGGAATTCCCAGGTTTGGAGAGCGAATGATCTGAGAAGTTATACTCTTAAGCATCTTGGTAAATCAGTCCCAAAGTTGGTCCCAGCTGGGACAGAAGATTTCTCCAGTTCACGGGGTCCTGTCTCTCCGGCTCACTGGAGAGCACATAAACCCAGCTCTCTTGCCTGGCCCGGTGGCCAGTGTCCCTGTAAAACTGGCATTCTGGAGTCTAAGGCAGGGGAATTCCAGGCCAGTTCCAGGCCAGCATGGGCTACATAGCAAGACCCTGTCTTAATTACTCAACCAATAGAGAGCAATAGCATCGTCAAGATGACTGCAGCAATGGTTCTGTGCGGTTTGTAAACCCCTTCATATCAGCGTGCGCAGCCAATGAATGAGTATCACGTGCCCTCAGTGTGGCTGCCTGTGTGCTAGATGATAACAATCCCATAGTTTGTCCTTTTGAAAAGTCCTGTTTAGGCAAGCCAAATGCTAAAGGGTAAGCAAGAGCTTGGCGCTAAACCATGAGTGACTAACTGTCTGCCGTTAGGGAGCTAGGACACAGACATGGGAAGAATTCGCCTTTCACAGTATGGCCTGGGATTTGAACCACACCGGGCAGAGGACAGACATCATTTTTCAGCTCACATTGTTTACATAGCCCAGGTTAACCTCAAACTCACATCCCTCCATGTATGCCCCCACGGATAGTGAGTACTACTGTAGCCCAGGGGTTCACACAACTTTCATGTGTGTGTGTGTGTGTGTGTGTGTGTGTGTGTGTGTGTATTTTAAACTCAGGTCTTAAGATTAGACAGCAAGTGCCTTTAACAACCCAAACCATCTTGCTAGCCCCCACATAACTTTCAGATTACACTAAAAAGATGGCGACTCTCCCCCAAAGCAGCCAGCACGGGTTAATTCCGTTAGGTGGTTAAGTTTCCCATTTAAAACATAGATATTTGAGGGTGTTAATGGAGCGAGGGCCGATAATCATTCCCGTGTAAGTATAAATGAATTTACCTAGCTACTCTCAGTTTAGCAGTTGGCAAGACAACCTAGGGGGTGAGATTTCACATGTCTGGGCTAGAAGAGACACTGAAAGCTGCCTGCAAAGGGGGCCGGGAGACCCATCTGACGGCAGCGCCCGCTAACATCATAGAAGTCATTTTGAAACTTACTACCTAACCCTGATGGCATTTTAAACATTATCTTTGCTCAGGTTTGTTTTGGCCTGTCCTCCTCCTGGAAAATGGTATGTTCTAGAGGTATAATTTGTGCAAGCACTGGGGAGACTGTCCAGCCGCCTCCCATGAGTGTATGCTTGCCTCCTGTCCCAGAAAGCACTGTGCCATCTATACAGAAGAGACAAAGACGGACATCCACAGAAAGATCTGTTCAGAACTGCTCATAGTTCCCTCATTTGCACCCATCAGGGGCAGCTTGGGCATCATCGGCGAATGAACAGTGTGGCACATGGTGACGTGTTCTAGTGGAATAGAATACCTCTAGCAAGGAGAAGACCAAACAAAGCACATTGCAAAAGGGCTGGACACTTGCCCAGCATACATGGAACCCCGGGGTCAACCCCAGTGTGGTTATCTGCGGGGAGTGGGTGCAAGCCTTCAATCCCAGCATCTTCAGATGCAGAGGCATGAGGTTCAAGAGTCAGAAGTTCAAGGTCATTCTTAGCTGTATCAAGTACAGCCTGAGCCTACAAAAAGTATCATTAAAAACAGGCCAGCAAGAAGTCCCAAACGCAGAAGGCGCTTGCCCAGAAGTCTCTATCCGATACAATCCCTGCAGCCCACCCGGTGGAAGGAGAGAGCCAGCTCCCTTGGGTGGTGTTCTGACTTCCACATTCAAATTGGGGCAAACACATCCACACATCCACAAATAAACCAATGTTAAACACACACACACACACACACACACACACACACACACGAAATAAATAATAAAACCAAATATGGAGAAAAAGAAGCCAAATGCAAAAAGGTTTGTCCATATGATTCCATTGATGTGAAGTTTGATTCAAAACGTGGAAAAAAAAACAAACCCAGCCAGGTATGGTGTAGTTCACCTTTAATATGGGTGTTTGGGAGGCAGACAGGAGGAGCTCTTAGAGGTTCAAAGCCAGCCTGGTCTACATAGTGAGCTCCGGGACAGCCATGGCTACATAGTACAACCCTGTCTCAAAAATACATACCTACATATGTATATACATAATGTACATATATATATACATATATATATACAAAAATGTACGTATGTATGTGTGTATGCATACATATATACATTTTTGTAAGGAAAAAGAAATGAGAGAGGAGAAGGCCTGCTGTACTGGGTAGCTACTTCCTGCAGTGGATCCAACACCTCCAGAAGGGGAAGGATCCTAAGATTCAAAGACTCAGGAAGCCCCAAGCTTCAGAAACTTAAACAAACTGGTGAAACTTGCAAAAGTTCCAAGATCCCGCCCCAAGGTTCTATAAGCAGCAAGCAGGTGCTAAGGGAGAGGAGACTCTGGTGCGGCTGCCTGCAGGCTGAGTGGGAGCCTCAGGGTTGTCATTCAAGCTGGGACGGGTCTTTCGGGGATGCAGCTGAGCTTGGGTGACACATGTTCCAGAGAATAACCCAAATAAACTCAGCTGGCTCTTCAAGCTAGACTTGGGCAGAGCTTTTTCTTTAATCTGTTGATAATGCTCTATCTGGGGTGACTAGACATCTGTTCCTGTCTCCCCAGGAAGGCATCCACACTGCCAGCCACGCCAAAGTTGCCCAGAGGGACAAGAACACAAGTCTGAAGTGTGTCCCCTCTCCGGAGAACCATGATGATCACATGAGTGTGGACATTTGTCAAAGCCCCCTATACTATACATTTGAAGTATGCAATGTTCACTGAATGGTTTTATTCCACCAGTAATTGATTAAATACTTTAAAAATAATACAGTCACACTGGATAGTGGTGATGCATGCCCTTAAGGAATTTCTGAGTTTGAGGCTAGCCTGGTGGTCTAGAGTTCCAGGCCAGCTAGGTCTACAGAGCAAGTTCAGGACATCCGGGGCTACACAGAGAAACCCTGTAATAATAAACACACAAACATAATGATGGTGGTGATGGTGATGATGATGATGATGATAAATTTACTTATCTGAGGGGCAAAAATATTTAAAGAAAAGACTACATACTGAGATGTGGGCGGGACTAAGGGATGCTGACGTTCCTGGGGTGGAGCGACTGGAACTGGGAGGGGAGGTTGCTATGTTACCAAGAAACAGAGCTATAGTCTGGGAAATTACTTAATGGAAAAAGAGCATGTGTGAACAGGAGAACGCAGGTTCAGTTCCCCAGCACCCATAAAACATCTAGGCACAGCACCTGTAGTCCGGTGCTGCTGGGCCAGAGAGGCAGATCCTGGGCATGCGCACTGGGCGCTATCTTCCCACTGCCTGGGGATCCAATTGTAGAACTCTCAGCTCCTACTGCACCATGTCTGCTTGCTTCAGACACTGGGCCTGACTTGGGGTTTGAAGCATCCCCACCCCACCCCCCGAAAGCCCGCCCTTAGTGACATACTTCCTCCAACAAGACCACGCCCACTCCAAGGCCACACCCACTCTACCAAAGGCCACACCCACTCCAACAAGGCCAGCCACACTGCCTAATAAAGTGCCTCCCTACAAGCTTATGGGGGCCATTTTCATTCAAACCACCACAAGGAAGAAAGGGTTGGTTTATCTTATAGTTCACAGTCCATGATGCAGGGAAATCAGGGTTGGAGCACAAGTCGGGAACCTAGAGGCGGGCGCTGGTGTGGAGGGCACGGAGGAATGCTGCTTACTGTCTTGTCCCAACCACTAACTTAAGATGTGCCCACGGCCTCCCTGATGTAGACAATCTCTCACTGAGACTCTTCTTTCCAAGTGATTCTAGGTTGTGTCACAGTCACAGTCTGCAGCCATCACGGAGCTGGCATGAGATGGCTGCTTGCACATGGCCTGGGTCCCTTGCTGCTAATTCCTTTCTGTAGCATGTCTGGAGCAGTGGATGCCCCTCTCGTGACCCTGACATCAGCCGGTGTGTGATTGACACCTGCCTCTAGCTACAGGCGCAGACTCACCGAGACAGTGACTATGTTTGCTGTAGGCAAGCTGCTTCTGAGGAAGTGGGAATGAACTGTTTACCCGGGTTACCAGCCACACCGTGGGCATCAGAGAGTGTGTTGACTTCTCCCAGCAAAGGCAGCGACACCCAGGGCAGCAGCGTCATTCGGAATAGTTAGGATGCTGGACAAGTTTGAATGTAAGTTTGAATACTTTTCCGTATTGGTCTGGCTTTTGCTCTGGTGAACAGGAAGGGATGCTGTGACGGAGCAGATGTCCTGGCTCATGTGTCTTAGCTACGCACAGGCTCTCGGTATCCTGTCGCGTCTACTATTGAGCCAGTGTTATCATTGCTCGGAGGAACTTCCTATGCTGGTGAGATGGCTCATCAGCTAGGGGTGCTTGCCGCCAACCCTGATGACCTGAGTTCAATTCTCAGGTAATGCCCACACGCGTGCACATGTGCAAACACACACACACACACACACACACACACACCTAATTAAACATTTTAAAATGTCTGGTATGGTGGTATACACTTTTAACCCTATCACTCTTATATTTTTGGTTGTGAGTCTAGCCTTTAACAGCTGAGCCATCTCTCCAGCCCTTACTCTGAAGGTAGAGGCAGGTGGAGCTCTGTGAGTTCAAGGCTAGCCTAGTCTACGTAGAGATTCCAGTGCAGCCAGAGTGTCATGGCAAGACTTTATTGAAAACAAACAAAACTAACAATAACAACAGCGACCAAAACCCTAAAATGTTTAAAAAAAAAAAAAAAGTAAAAATAAATATGGATGGTATAATTAACTCAATCCAGCCTGGCTCCCAGCCTCTATCCTTCACCATGCTGTGTCTCCCAGAACGCCCCTACCCACTCCTCCCCACCCCCAACCGCCTTCGGTTTCTATCTTCTGTCCGTCTCTCCAGGAAACTCACCATCTGCTGAGTCCTTGTTCCAGGATGTCTTGGTTTCCAGGGAAGCTTTTTCTGCAGTGTCTCCTCCTTCCTGTGTGCTTTGTTTTAAGAGATTTAAATTCTTGCCCTGTAGCCCAGGATAGTCACACCCTTGCTGTGCCGGAGCCTCAGCCTCCTGAGTGCTAGCGTTCGAGGTGTACATCACCGTTGTCACTGTCAGCTTCCCCCTGAGCTCTGTTTTCTTTTGTTCTGACACAGTACCCTTTCCTGTTCTATTTCTTAGAGCCTCACTTGTTGTTCTTTATTCTTTTTAAAGATGAAGCTGGCTTCTCTGAAACTCTCGGGTTCAAAGGATCCTCCTCTCTCTGTCTCCAAATGAGCCAGGTCCATAGGTCCTTCCAGCTTTGTTCCACGTTCCTGAATGCAACACCCTAACTCCATGAGACCAATAGGTTAGTTTGGGGGGATTATTTTTTTTAAAGATTCATTCATTTATTTATTGTATGTAAGTACACTGTAGCTGTCTTCAGACACACCAGAAGAGGGCATGGGATCCGATTACAGATGGTTGTGAGCCATGTGGTTGCTGGGAATTGAACCCAGGACCTCTGGAAGAGCAGTCAGTGTTCTTAACCACTGAGCCATCTCTCCAGTCCCAGGGAGGTTTTTTTTTTTTTTTTTTTCCGATCTGACTAAGACAGGAGGCTCACTGTGTGGCAGTGGCTGGCTCAGAACTCACTATGTAGACCAGGCTGGCCTCAAACTCACAGACATCCTTCTGCCTCTGCTTCTTGAGTCCTGGGATTAAAAGCGTATACCACCAGGCCAGTGCTCATGAGGCCATTGAGGGACAATGGTGCCAACTGCCACTCAAATCCCAAGAGCTCTCCATTTTAAACATAGATGTTTTTAAAACTTACATGAAGGAGTGTGGGCTTTAAGACCCTCGTCCTACCTGCCTGGAAGCCAGTCTTCCACTAGCAGCCTTCGGGTGAAAATGGAACTCTCAGCTCCTCCTGCACCATGCCTGCCTGGATGCTGCCACATTCTAGCCTTGACGATAATGGACTGAACCTCTGATCCTGTAAGCCACTCCCAATTAAATGTTGTCCTTATGAGAGTTGCCTTGGTCATGGCATCTGTTCACAGAAGTAAAACCCTAACTAAGACACAGGCTAAGCCCTCTCTCACTGCCAGAAGGTGAATCATCACCATGTTGCTATGAGAGTTCCCCACATTACTTTTTCACTATGGCCATCAACATGTTTACCACGAGGGTTTGACGAATCACACTTTCACAAGTGTGTCCCAGAAGGGACGCAGAGAAGGAGTTAGAGTTCGGCACTTGACAGATCTCTGCACCACATTTGTAGTACCCTGAGACTTCCCGTTTAATAGCAGCTAAGCCAGAGCGAAATACAGCTCTCACCTTACAGGGAATAGAGACACTCTGTTCTGGAGCCATTTGAACGACCATGGCCAGGAACTCAGAGTTAGGCTACCCCAAATTCCACGTTCCAGCGTGGAATCAGTCCTAGAGTTTTACAGAACAAAGAACATTGTGAATGAAGGCAAGTTTAGAATACATTACTGTGGTGGTTTGAATGAGAATGGTTCCCATAGGCTAATATGGTTGAGTGTTTGGCCCCCAGCTGGTGGAACTGTTTGGGAAGGATTAGGAAGTGTGGTCTTGTTAGAGGAGGTGTGTCACTGGGTGTGGCTTTGAGGTTTCAAAAGCTCACACCATTCCCAGTTAGCTCTCTGCCTCCTGTTTATGGATCAGTAGCTCTCAGCTGCCTGCCTGTCTGCCTGCCTGCCTGTCTGTGGCCAGGTTTCCACTGGCAGGAAGCCCTGCTGCTCAGGTCAGAGTCTGACACTCCAGAAAGCCCTGAGCTTCCTCTTCTCTACCTTTGGAACCCTGGGCCCCCAGGATCTAAGGAGCATCATGTAGCCCTTAGAGAAATTACAGGTCCAGCTTCCTTTCTCCCAATAAGAAACCCATTCAGCAAGTGCCTGAGATTTCCTCCTCATACTGGTGAGGTATCTCTGCTCCTTAGCCTTAACCCAGTGACCTTTGCCCACCCTAGATATTCCTACCCCCGCCCCAAGGTTTTATATAGAACCATTGTTAACCCTGAGTAAAGCGGAGCTACCTCTCTGAAAATGATCCTGGAGATAAATCTGTCCCCTCCGTTGTGCTCACGGGTCCCCTACTCTGCTCCTGTCATCGACCCTGGAGGAGAAGGGAGGACCACATCCCACCACGTTGGTTATGAACTCTCCTATCCTCTGAATCTGTGTGCCTCAGATTAAATGCTTCTTTTGTAGGTTTCCTTGGTTATGGTGTACAAGCTGTGGGCTCCAGGTGCTCACTGGTGACATTCTTAACTTGGGGACCTGCAACATTCCAACCCCTCCACACCATTGCAGGTTTCTTGTTTGATTGGTTGATTTGGGATTTGTTTGTTTATGGCAGAGTTTCTCTGTGTAGCCCTGGAACTCCCTCTGTAGACCAGGCTGGCCTCCAACTCACAGAGACCCACCTGCCTGTGCCTGAGTGCTGGGATTAAAGGTGTGTGACACCATGCCTGGCCATCACTGCAGTTTTAACTAACCAGTGAGTCTTTGCCAATAGCTGCTTTCCAGGAATTCCTGGTCACAGCAAGAACTCCATGGATTTTGTATCATCATCCCCATCATCATCACCACCACCATCTCCATCCTCATCTCCCTACCTAACAGACATGATGTGAGATGTAATGTTTAAACAGTCTCCCCAAAATCAAGTGAATCTGGTGAAACAGAGGTGCCTGCCCGAGTGGCCTCGCCTCAGGTCTCAGATGATCTGTTCCACTAACTTCTAAGGCTGGGGTTTCCCAGCCAAATACCCACCCTCACCAGGAAGGGCAGCAGGGTTCCTGTTTATCCCAGAGAAGCAGGCTTCAGTTTTCTGCCAGCCTGGGATATGATTCAAACAAGCCAACCACTCCCCGTCAGGGCATCACCCCACCCTCCCGTTCCCACAAAGCCAGCCTCTAACGGCCGGTCCTCAGTAGCCTGCAGGTGGTCAGCACAGTGTACGGCCTTCACCTATTGAACTGTCTTTGTCAGCTGAGGCTGTTGAGTGCTCTGCAGTCCTTAGAACCTCACGTCCCCTCCCCCAACCCCCCCTGCACCAAAAGCCATCACTCCTAAGTGGCAGGTCAGAAAGATGACACAGGCAGGAAGCTGAAGCCAAGCAAGGAGGCTGGACCAGGGCCTTGACTCCCACCTCACACCTCTGCCTCAGCAGAAAGTGTGGGAGTGCAAGAGGTGACACTACCTACCTGCTCGGAGAATGAGAGCCTGGGCTTGCAAACAGGCTGGCCTCAAATTCACAGAGATCCGCCTGCCTCTGCCTCCTGAGTTCTAAGATTAAAGGCGTGCGCCACCACCGCCTGGCTCTATTTTTGTTTTAATTTATTTTATTCTTCTCCTCATTGCTACTATTGGTATTTCACGGAGGGAGGGGGCTCGCAGTGAAAGTGAGAGACAACTTTTGAGGTTGGTTCCCGGAATCTTGGGACTGAATTCAGGTCTTCGGTTTGCTTTGCTTTTGTTGTGATAAACACCATGACCTTGAGCAACTCTGTGCAAAGGTTGAAGTTTGCTCGTTGGGAAGCCAGGGCAGGAGCTCATGGCAGGAGCCCGCAGCACACATAATGGGGAAACGCTGCTTGCTGGCTTGCTTCCAGGCTCACATCTAGCTACCGTTCTTCTTTTTCTTTTAATTTTTGCTTTATTTCATTTTATGTATATGGATGTTTTGCTGGCATGTATGCAGTGCCCAAAAATGCCAGAAGAGGGCGACAGATTCCCTGAGAATGGGGTCATAGATGGGAGTGAGCTTTCTTGTGGGTGTGGAGAACAGACCCTAACCCCTCTGTAAGAGCAGCCAGTGCTCTTAAAGGCTTTGGCTTCCCTAAGCTCCATCAGCTTGCTTTCTTATATAGCCCACGCCCCCTGCCTAGGGATGGTACCACCGACAGTGGGCTGGGCCTTCCTGTATCAATCAGCAATGAAAAAAAAATGCACCCCCCCACCAGTGTGATGGCCGCAGTTCCTCAGTCGAGGTTCCCTCTTCCGAGATGACATTGGGTTTGTGTAAAATGACACCAAGCCAGAGCAGCAGCCTTTCTTTCCCGCCAAGCCATCCTTCTGGCTCCAAATTCACCATTTTTGTTTTGTTTTGTATTGCTTACCATCTCCCTGCGTTTTCTCCTTTCCCCGCGTCCTGTCCTCAGATTCATGATCAAATTCTTCCCCCATTTTAAGACTCTGTCTGCTCCCTTGGCTTCCCGCCATAACTCTGCATGCGCCCAGCAGGGATAAACACCCCAAGATGTTACACTCACAGAAGCGGACTAAAGTGTTATCAGACCCTGTCACACTGGACTGTCCTCGGAGCGAAACCGCTACCATCTACAGGATCAGCTGGGCCGGATCCCCCAAGATTCCAGCTAGGCTTGTAGTCCTTCCCTCCTGGAAGGGGAGGACATGGAGTGTCCTGGGACCCTCGAGTATCTAGCCACTCCTCCCAACCAGCTGTGTGCAGTTCTGCCCTAACTGCTCACAACCTTGGAGTTTCTGGGCGGGGCTAGAGGAGGTCGATGGGGAAGGGGGCTGGAAGGAGCTCCATCTACACAGCCAGAGCAGAGCCATCAGCTGAGTGCGGATCCTCCAGTGCAGCCCTGTTAAGGCCACCTATGCTCCTATGCTCCTGTGCTCCAGCTTGTGACCCTCACCCTCTGTAAGTAAGCCTGATTCACTGGTTGTTTCCCAAGAGTGGACTTTGGTGGAATCACACTTGAGGACCATAGGAGGAGGGATGTCTAGAGCTTGCCGTGGGAAGGGACTTCAGCAGCAGCCCATTCCCAAGTCCCGTTGTTTACATTCAAAAGATTGTGCTTTGAACTGGGCATAGCGGTGCGTGGCTGTAATCCAACAACTCAGGAGCTGGGAAAACAGGAGAATCACAACTTTGAGGCCAGCTTACGGGACTTAGTAAGAGTCTATCTCAAAGCCAAACATGCAAGGGAGGCAGACCAACTGAGAATTCAGTGCCGGAATGCCTGCTTACTGTTTCAGGAGACCTTGCTTTCAATCCCCAGTACTACAGAAGGGGAGAGGGGGCTGGAGAGATACATGCCCAGCAGCTCAGCGTTCTTGCTGTTCTTCCAGAGGGACTGGAGTTCAGTTCCTAGCACCCAGGTTGGGCAACTCACAACTCCAGCTCTGGGGAATCGGATATCTTTTCCTGGCCTCCATGATCACCCACACACATGTGGTTATTATACTCACGCATACACAGAAATACAAACAAACATAAATTAAAAAAAAAATTTAAAGAGGGAGGAAGGTAAAGAGAAAGGGCAAGAGGGAACAGAGAAAAGGTAATTAGGGTACAGGAAGGACAGTCTGTTCATACCAGTGTATACAGAAAGAAGCCGCAAGAGACACCTTGTGCCTGCACAGCTGGGCCACTGGGATTGATTATGATTGTGGGTCTGTCCCTTTCCACATTGTGGGGATGGGGTCTTATGATCTGCATACGGTTTGGAGGGTCTACACTGCTCCTGTCCTGGTGCCTGATGTGTATTGGTTGGTGAAGGTTTGCTGAGTGAGGGGGGTAATTTCCACAACACCGAAGATTTCTCTCCCACAATCCTCCTGGTTCTACACCCCGCCATTTCAGAACTTGGTGTCTGCTGCCCCTCCACCGAGCAGGCCTCCTGGTAACTAAGCCCACTCCTTCCACAGCTGACCCCCCTCCCACACCTTGCCCCGACAGCATAGAGCTCAGTAACTTGGCTCCCGAATAGGACATTTAGGCCATAGATCCATCTGTCTCGGTACTCCGAATGTTCTTGAGGACAGAGCACATCCTTTCTGGATTGCTTGCTTTGTTTAAGTTGCACGAAGGAGGACATAGTTTTTCTTTCATTGGCCTATTCTCATTGTACGTGGCATTGGGGTCACATAGCAGCTCCTTCTCTGGCCTGTCAGGTACTTCGACCATCTCCCTCCTCCTCCTCCCCTTTTCTTCTCTTCTCCTCTCTCCCTCCCTGTTACTCTCCTCCTTTTCCCTCCCTGTCTCGCTTTCATGTTGTATATGCGTGTGTATGTCTATATATTTATATATAGATGTATAGATATGGTTTTACACAGCTAAAAAGAATTCTATGACCACAAATGAGGATTTGTCTAAACCTGGCTTACTGAGTTTAATGTGACAGTCTCTGGTTTCATCCATTTTCGAGCATCCGGCACCATCTGATTCTTTTATAAAAGTATTTATTTTTGTGTGTACCACATGCATGCAGTTGCCCAAGGAGGCCACAAGAGGGCAGCAGGTTCCCCAGAGCTAGAGTCACGGGTGGTTCTGAGCTGCGGTGATTGAGCATTGGGAAGCAAACTCAGTTCTCTGAAAGAGCATCAAGCGGCTCTTGCTCTCTCTCCAGCCCCGTCAATCCATCCTTTGTCGATGAACAAAATTCCAATGTGCAACTTGATGGTTGAATCCGTTGCTCACTTGACAGGCTCTAGATCCACCTAGAAAACAAATCTCTGGACGTGTCCTTGAGAGCATCGCTAGGTTAGGTTCATTGGGAAGACCCATCCTCACCGTGGGTAGCACTATTCTGTGGCTGAGGTCTTGGCCTGAGAGGTGGACCATCGTGAGGAGCTGAGCACCACATAAAAAGCCAGGAGTGGTGGTGCCCAGCTTTAATCCCATCCCTGGGTACAGAGACAGGAAGATCTCCAGAAATCACTGGCCAGCCAGACCAGACCGAACCGGTGCACCTGAGGCTCAGTGAGAGACCCTGGAGGGCGACACCCAGCATCCATTTCCAGCATTTACGTGCATCCATGTGTGCACACAGGACAACATATACGTGCAAACAACACACACACAGAGTAGGAAGCCAACGGAGGGCCAGTTTTCGCTTCTCGCTGCTTCCTAACTGGCATCAGAATCAGCCCACCGCCTCTGCTCTGCCTACTTCCTCCAGAATGAACCAAAATCAACCTTTCTCTCCTAAGCTGCTTTTGTTAAGTCCTTGGTCATAACAATGAGAAAAGCGACGCGCACACCGAGTGTGCCCTGTCTTCTCCATTCGTGAGCCCTTCCTCTGTGGTTCAGCTCCTAGGCTGATCTTATAACTTCGGCAGAGCCCTGTGGTTCAGTGTGGATAGTCAGGTGTCTCTCAGCAAGTTCTCTTAGAAGTGGGAGTGGTATAGCTGGGTAGTTCTGGCTTCAGAACTTTAAAATGTTTATCTATCTATCTATCTATCTATCTATCTATCTATCTATCTATCTATGCATATTTACTTGTTTTTGTGTGCGTGTGTGCGTGAGTGTGTGTGCACACATGGGTGCAGATACACATGTCTGTGAATTCAATGTCTTTCTCGGTTGCTCTCCACCTTATATTTTGAGACAGGGTCCCTCACTGAGCCATAGCCCACCAATTAGGTAGAATGGCTGGTCAGTCAACTCCCGGGATCCTCCTGTTTCTACCTTGCTTGTCCATTGCCCCCATGGCTGGCTTTTCACATGGGTGACAGGAATTTGAACTCAGGTCCTTCCGACCATCTAGCACTTTATCAACTGAACTATCTCCCCGGCCCCTCCGTGCCTGCTCTAGCGGACGATGACGACAGCTCTACTGTGGTGTTTGTTTCTGCTTCTTGTGACTACTGCAGGACTAGGCACATTTTGCACACTCGGTTAGGCTTTGCTAAGTGGAGGCATGGCTCCGTGTGCCTGCAGAGCGGCCTTATAGCAGCCAATATAGAATTTCAAACCCGTTTGATGTGCAGCAGCCTTACAAATCATCTTGCTAACAGCCTGCAGCTACCGAAGGCACTGAGGAAACCCAGAGCACAGTGTGGCATTTACTTGTGGGCTGCCTCGGAGGCCCCGGAGGTTGTGGGCTGGGTCCCGGGTAAACACAGGCTGCACTGAAGAGCCATTGTGGACACTGGGCTTCTTTCAAGTTGCTCCGGGGTCTGAAGCCGATTTGCAGCTGGACCCAAGTCATTGCCAAGCCTGCTCCTTGCCTCCCAACCCTCAATTTACCTCCTCTGCCTCTTTTAAAAATTAACTAAAAGAAACCATCCAGAGAGAAGCCGTTAGCCTGCAGGCTGCCAATGGCAGGAGACTTTTGTTTATGCACAGGGTTAGCGCCTCATCTGCAGAGCAGGGACGAGTCCTCAGAAAGGGGTGCTGAAAACTGGGCCCTCAAAAAGCCCCATCTGGACTTGGAAGGAAGGCCTGGCACACTCAGGAGTCTTTGGGTGGGTTTTGTCCCCAGCTGCTTCTGTGCTGGCATTTCAGGGACCCTGGGAAATTCCCAGTCTCCCAGGAAGCCCCTGCAGGCTCCAGATGGTATCCTGTTGTCGTCTCCCTTTCTGGTTGAAATGCAGATGGTCCTGAGAGGGACAGCTCTGGGAAAGTATCCTATTTAAAGCCTGTGGTTAATTCTGGCTTTTGTGATGTATACTCCTTGCTCCTTGGCACCTCCTTTAACATCTCTGGACCTCGCTCGCTCGCTCGCTCGCTCGCTCCTTCCCTCTGACGCACATCATAATGTGGCCTAGGTAGAGGTTCTGTTAGTTTCAAAACAGGATCCTGCAGGCTGGAGACATGGCTCAGTGGCTTTTGCAGGGGTCCAGAGCTCAATTCCCACCTTTTTTTTTTTTTTTTTTTTTTTTTTTGGTTTTTCGAGACAGGGTTTCTCTGTGTAGCCTTGGCTGTCCTGGAACTCACTCTGTAGATCAGGCTGGCCTCGAACTCAGAAATCCGCCTGCCTCTGCCTCCCAAGTGCTGGGATTAAAGGCATGCACCACTACCGCCTGGCCAGTTCCCACCTTTTAACTCCAGATCCAAATCCAGGGAATCTGATGCCCCTGGTTCCAGTGGGCACCTATTCCCATCCTTCACATAATAATAATAATAATAATAATAATAATAATAATAATAATAATAATGATGATGATGATGATGATGATGATGAAAGGACTTTAGGGATCACAGATTAACTAGTGAGACATATCCTTGCTTTGAGAAACAACCAAGCTGAGTTTCTCCATTGACCCCTCTATAAGGGTCAGTAACAGCGACAGCCCTTTCAGGGGCCATCTATCCAAGACTGATCCCAGATAGTCCATGGACCAGTAGTCTTATTGTGCCATTGGTGTACATGTGTTTGTCAGTCGTCGCCGTGCCCGAATCTTTGTTTCTAGGAATGGTTGTCATTGTATGGAACCCAGGAAACGCCCCTCTAAAGCTCTGCAGAGATAAAACTGTTCATCTGAGATCTGTGCTGAGTCAGGCTTTATAGTGAAGCTCGAGCAAGGGCATTTTTCCTGCCTTTATCATCCTTCCCTCTGTCATATGCCCTCCCTTCCAGCCCCCACTCTCACTCCCGTTGGCTAGCCAAGTATTGAACTGGAACCCAGGACATGTGTTAGGTAAACAGATCCACCCTGGCCTCCACCTCCAGCTCTGACACGTGGTCCTTCCCATTGCTTTGAGAACATGGCTGAGGAATTCAAGATTGGCCAGGATTGAGTGCATGCAACCAATTTATCGTGGGTTAATCATTCCTTTGTATGTTGTTTCTGGTTCTGCTGCCCAAAGCCCAATGAAAGCAGAGGCGACTTTTTTTTTTTTTTTTTAAGATTCATTTATTCTTATTTATATGAGTACACTGTATAATTCAGACACACATTCAGAAGAGGGCATCAGATCCCATTACAGATGGTTGTGAGCCACCATGTGGTTGCTGGAAATTGAATTCAGGACCTCTGGAAGAGCAGTCAGTGCTCTTAACCACTAAGCCATCTCTAGACTTCTAAGGAGACGCTCCTTATCCTGTTGGGGGCATAGGTCTCTTCCCTCACGTTCAGCTCTTTCCTGAATTTAGAGTGCCTCCTATTGGACAGACTGGAGTCCCAAATCCTACAGGTTGTAGTTTGAATCTGAACTATCCCTTCTCTTCTACACACAGACTCATATCTCAACGCTTGTCCCCAGGGGCTATTTTGGGAAGCTCTGGGCCTTTGGAACGTAGGAGTAGCTGGGAGAATCTGTTTAGGGACAGGCTTTTATAAGTCACACCTGCCCCTGGTTTCTCCCCGTGCTCTGCTTCCTGGCTTGCTATGGTGAATGCCTTTGCCACACACCCCTATTCTGCTCTGCAGTGGGCTAGCCTGCCCTCCTCCTTCCTCCTGGAGGGAGATTTTCACTCAAAGGAAACTTCTGAACAACAGTGATGTAAAACTGACTTTAACCTCCATTCAGGCCCTGGAAGCAAGAGAAATCCTTTTCTGTTTTCCCCTTTACTGTGGTTGGCAGAGAACTGATAGGACAAGCAAAGAAAGAGCCTAGACCTCTGGAAAGCCTCTGGGTGGAAACAAGATGCTTGGCACTTGGTGCGTGCATGCATGCCGTGCACACATGACGGAAGATGGGAGGCTCACACAGTGCCATCTGATCTGATCTGGCTGAGTCGTGGTCAGAATCTAGAAAGGGCTGCCGAACACCGGGTAGTGCCACGGGCATACAGGCTCTGTGGACCCTACCAGGCGCTTGACCAAAGCCTGATCAAGCCCTGCAGAAGAAATTGCCGGCACTGGCTACCTCTCAGACTGCTAGGCATGCCCCTGCATCGCCACCCCCTCTTCCGTTTACTTCCATGCTGCCCATTAAAAAGGTGGCCAAGCTGGCATTTGTTTATTGGAGGAGGTGGGAATAGCCTCGGGAAAAGGATGCGAAGCCCACTGGTTTTCATTCCGTTGTGATTCAATGCTACATCTTTTCCTGTCTCCTGACTTTTAAGGCAGCCCTGCCAGACTCAGCCGGAGCAAAGGAGCGAATGAAAGGATTGCTTTGTAGCTGCCTGGACAGCTTTGGAACTTTATCTTCATTTGCACGAAAAAACACAAACAAAACAAATTCTAACTCCAAATTCCACACAAATGTGCAATGTGTGCCTCCGGGAGCAGAGAGGGAAGGGTGTATCGGCGGAAAAGCTCCCTGCCGTAGTGAACAGGACACTGTCTAGACTCAGGTACTGATGTGGACGGAGCACTGAGGGAAGCACAGGGGTAGTAGGGCATTCTCATTGCTATAGGGGGAAGAGTATGAACAGAGA
Organism: Montemys delectorum; assembly: GCA_019843815.1. NCBI lineage: Eukaryota > Metazoa > Chordata > Mammalia > Rodentia > Muridae > Montemys > Montemys delectorum. The sequence continues at coordinate 34,256 of JADRCD010222559.1, read as the reverse complement.
ATTAAAAATAACCCCCAGAGCCCGGCAGTGGTGGCGCATGCCTTTAATCCCAGCACTTGGAAGCAGAGGCAGGTGGATTTCTGAGTTCAAGGCCAGCCCGGTCTACAGAGTGAGTTCCAGGACAGCCAGTGCTACACAGAGAAACCCTGTCTTGAAAAACCAAAACCAAAACCAAACCAACCAACCAAACAAACAAAAACCAACCCACAACCCAGAGCTGGAGAGATGGCTCAGTTCACAAAGTGCTTGCCGGACGAACATGAGGAATGGGGTTCAATGCCAGGATCCACATAAAGAGGTGGGCCTGGGCTTGGAGGGATCGTTCAAAAGTTAACATTGGATTGCTGTTCTAAAAGACCCAAGTTTGGTTCCCAGCACCCATCTCAGGGGGCTCAGAGCCTCCTGTACCCCCAGCTCCAGGGGATCCGACACCTCTGGCCTCCAAGACACCTGCACTCACTTACACATACCCGCACATGCACATATAGTAAAAAATAACTTTAAAAACCTGGGCCTAGGGCTGGAGAGATGGCTCAGTGGTTAAGAGCACTGACTGCTCTTCCAGAGGTCCTGGATTCAATTCCCAGCAACCACACGGTGGCTCATAACCATCTGTAATGGGATCTGATGCCCTCTTCTGGTGTGTCTGAAGACAGCTACAGTGGACTCATAGACATAAATAAATAAATCTTTAACCTGGGCCTAGAGCTAGAGAAATGAAGACAGCCAGGTCCTTGAGGCTCACTGATCAGCCAGCCAACTTACTCACTAGGTAAATTCTGGGCCAATGAGAGATATGTCTCAAAACCAAAATGCACCCATTAATGACAATCAAGGCTGTCCCCTGGCCTCTGCTCAAGTGTATCACATGAGCACACATACACATATACCGCCCCTCCTCCCACAAACATTCATGCAAACAAATAATTCTCATCTAGAAGTATAGAGACACAGGGCCCAGGGAGAGCCAATCGCAATACTTGCAGCTGAGATGAGAGAATGGTTAAACTATAGGCCAGAGGAGACTATGTAATGACACCCTGTCCCAAAAGGCCAAACAAGTACACTCAAAATAATTCTCTTTTTTTAAAAAAAAAAATCTCCAAATGTTAGAAGCTGTCCGGCGAAATGATGCTGTCTACCCCCAAAGGCCTCTGCTCTATTCCCAAAATGTCTTTGCCCCACTTATAACACTGACTTGTTCAAGTTCTTAATTATGCAAGCTAAGATTAATTCATTTGTCTTGTAAAAAGTGCAATATTGGAAGCCTGTATCATTATGAGTTAGTATGTAAAATTTTTAAGACTAAATTGATCATAGTGCCTCCTGCTTGTAAGCTGGTAACTCTGGAGGTGTACATAGGAAGATCGGATTTCAAGGTCATCTTCAAGTACTTAGGGAGTTCAAGGCCAGCCAGGACTACCCAAGACCCTATATCAGAAAACAGGATGAGATAAGTTTATGTATTATAATTTAATGTTAATTGAATGTTCAAGGCATATGATTGGAAAAAAACAAGGAAATGTATTGAATTTAAGTGAGGGAGAATGGACATGAAGATTATCACTGGGGATTTTCTTCAGTTGCTGAAAGATGCAGGCTCACACATCTAAAAGATGCAAAGCCGAGTGGGACAAACAAAAAGAGAAGGAGAAAGGTTTCAGGGGTTCAGAGTATGATGTCCTGTTCTTGCAGAGGGCCCAAGTGTGGTCACCAACCCCCTTATCGGTCATCATAGAACCTGTAACTCCAGTTCCTGGGGCTCTAGTGTTCTCTTCCGGCATCGTGGGCTCTGCTGTTAGGTACACATACCCCCAACACACTCATATACACACAACTAACAAATAAAGTCTTGGGGCTGGAGAGATGGCTCAGGGGTTAAGAGCACTAATTGCTCTTTCAGAGGTCCTGAGTTCAATTCCTGACCATCACATATGGGTCATAGTCATCTATAACGGGATCTGATGTCCTTTTCTGTTATGGAGGTATACAAGCAAATAAAGTACTCATAACATGGGGGCTGGAGAGATGGCTCAGCGGGTAAGAGCATTGACTGCCCTTCTGAAGGTCCTGAGTTCGGATCCCAGCAACCACACGGTGGCTCATAACCACTCGTAATGAGATCTGGCGCCCCCTTCTGGTGTGTCTGAAGACAGCTACAGTGAATTACGCCAGAGCAAACAGGGCCAGCAGAAGGTCCTGAGTTCAATTCCCAGCAGCCACACACATGATAGCTCACGGCCATCTGTACAGCTACAGTGTACTCATACACATAAAATAAAATAAAATAAAATAAATCTTTAAGAAAAAAGTACTCATAACATAAATAAATAAATCTTTTTGTTTGTTTGTTTTTGTTTTTCGAGACAGGGTTTCTCTGTTTAGCCCTGGCTGTCCTGGAACTCACTCTATAGACCAGGCTGGCCTCAAACTCAGAAATAATCTTAAATAAAATAAACTCTTGGGGCTGGAGAGATGGCTCAGGGGTTGAGAGCACCAACTGTTCTCCCAGAGGACTCTTGATTTCCAGTACCTACACATTGGCTAAAACGCCTACAATTCTAGTTCTAGGGGACCCAACACTCTCTTCTGGCTCCCACGGACACCATTTTTTTTTTTTTTTTGCATGTGGCACACAGATGTACATGCAGGAAAACCACCCATATACATAAAACAAAAATGAATACATCCTTACAAAATATAAAATCTTTAAAAAAAAAAAAACTACAGAGTTATACCTAGGTATGATAAAGCTGCTGGAACCGTATTATAGAAAACACCTTAAACAGTAAGGAAAAGAAACCTAATACCATTTATACCAACCATGAACACATTAAATCTGTGTATTCAAAGCTAACACATCTCATACTAAAGACGTAATACGGCATGCGTCTCTCTGTTGACACATTAAACCCATCTACTCAGAGAGGAGACTAGCTATGTATGTTTGAGAAACAAGTCTGTCTGTTCATTGATCTGTTCATCTGCCAACCATTTAAGACCAGCCTTCCAAAGGACACCGCACAGGGTATTTGAAAACGAAGGAGAAGAGGAAGGTAGACTAGACTCACACTGTCAGGTGCTTACTGGCAAACAGTAATCAAGAATAAATGGTACTTAGGTTGAGACATTCAGAATGGAGAAGATATCTCCAATAGAGAATGATAAACCACCAAGACGATACCAGCTAGGACCGTGCCAGGGACAGGGCAGGAGAGTGGCTCAGCCGTTAAGAGCACTAGCTGCTCTTCTAGAGGACCCAGGTTCAATTCCCAGCACCCATATGGCAGCTCACAACTGTCTGTAACTCCAGTTCCAGGGGATTTGACATTCTCACACAGACACACATGCAGGCAAACACCAGTGGACATTAAATAAATAAATAAGGAACATCGGTTAAAAAGAGAAAGAACAGTTTACACATATTTCCTTAAGAACAGCTTGAGGGGGCTGGTGAGAGGGCTCAGCACAGCAGGCAAAGGTGGTTGCCACGATGCCTGATTCTGATCCGAGGGGACCATGCCGTGGGAGGAGAGCGCTAAGTCCTGTAAGTTGCCTCCTGTCCTCTGCCCTCCATGCAGGCTGTAGCATGCACACATCCCCACACTCCCTAGAAATAAATGCCTTTTTTAAAAAAAGACAGCTTTGGGGACTTGGAATGTAGCTCGGTTGGCGAGTGTTCACTTAGCATGCATGAAGCTCTGATTCCCAGTACTGCACAAACCTAGTGTGGGAAAGATAAAAAGGGAGAGTCAGAAGTTCAAGGCCATCCTCTGCTACATCATGCGAGTTCAAGAACAGCCTGTACTACCTTGAGATGCTGTCTTTTTACTTATTTTTTTTCATATTGTGTATTTAATGTGTGTTTCTGTGTATATCTTCATATGTGCGTATTTGTGTGAGTGCTCATGTGTGTGCGCCATGGTGTACATGTGGAGGTCAGAGAACGACATCAGGGCTCTGTCCTTGCCTTCTGCCTGCTTTGAGGCACTGTGTCCTACTGTTCACCTTTGCATCACCCAGGCTACCCAGCTACAGAGTTCAGGGATTCTCTCATCTCACTATAGGAGTGCTGAGCTGTGTGGGTTCTGAGGATTCTCACTACAGTGCCCCGGCTTCCCCTGCAAGTCCCCTATTCATTAAGTAACTTCCCAGCCCAGTCTTCAGGCTATCTCCTAGTGGCTTTGCTCCCTGCCTCCTCCTTGGGACCTTCTTGATTTGAACAAATCAGGAACCCACTAAGTGCCAGCCACCAGCTAGTATCCATTAGCCATTCGCTAGGCTCCCCCCTACCCTAGCTAATGTGGTGGGCTGCTCAGAGCTTCCCACACAGACTATGTGCTCATCCAACATCCACACTTGCACTGCAGACACAGAATCTCCTGTTGCCTCTGCAGCAGTCGCTGGACTGGTTATGTGAAACTCCGGGAAGGACAGCTGATGAGAGGGAGCATCTCGAGCCTGCTCCCCCACTTCCACCCCCTACCCAATGCCAGACATGTGTGGCAGGGAGGTTATTTTTGGTCGAGTATGCATAGTCTGTTCTGGAAGTTAGGAAAAAGGGTTGTGAATTGTAACAGAGGAGCTCGCCAAAGCTCAGAGGTCGCCAAAGGAGAGATGATGGACTGATGTCATCAGGCTTGTCAGCAAGCACCTTTAGCTGGCTAGCCCTCTCGCTGGCCCCCACCTTTATTCTTTTGAGGCAGAATCTCACTCTGCAGCCCAGGCTGGCCTCAGACTTGGAGCAGTCCTCTTCCCTTAGCTTCCCAAGTGCTAGCATCGCAGATGTGAATGCAATGCCTCGCTCTCGTTTGGTTTGAAGACAGGGTCTCACTCTATAGCTCAGGTTGTCCTTGCATTCCATATGTAGTCATAAGAGGCCTTGAACTCCTGATTGTCCTATATCTATTTATATCTATCTATCTATCTATCTATCTATCTATCTATCTATCTATCCATACAACTGTGTGAGTCTGCCCTGCAAGCCTGCATCTGCATGAGCTTACAAGTACTACATACATGTAGTAGCTCTTAGAAGCCAGAGAGTGTTGAATACCTTGGAACTAGAGTTTAAAGTGGTTGTGAGCTACCTGATGTGGCTCTGGGAGCTGAACCCAGGACCTCTGCAAGAGCAGTAAGCACTTTAACCACTGAGCCATGCCTCTAGCCCCAACTTCCTAACACCTTGCTTTTTTATATATGCCCAAAATTATTCTTTGAAGGAATCTTGAGAAGAATGTGGTTGACGTCATGTATATTCTGGGTACTCTAAGCAAAAATAAGACACAATCCTTAAGAGATGCAGAGTCTATAACTTAAAAAGATATGGGGAAAAACCCACAATAAGTAACCAGTCTGAGAAACTTTAAAAATGCATGTGTCTTAGTTTCTTTTCTATTGCTGTGATAAGGCACCATGGCCGGGCTGGAGAGATGGCTCAGCGGTTAAGAGCACTGACTGCTCTTCCGAAGGTCCTGAGTTCAAATCCCAGAAACCACATGGTGGCTCACAACCATCCGTAATGAGATCTGATGCCCTCTTCTGGTGTGTCTGAAGACAGCTACAGTGTACTTATATATAATAAATAAATAAATATTAAAAAAAAAAACCATGGCCAAAGCAACTTATAGAAGAGTTTATAAGGTGCTCACGGTTCCAGAGGGTTAGCATCCATGACTATCATAGCGGGGGTCACAGTGACAGGCAGGCAGGCAGGCAGGCAAGCAGACATAGCACGGGAGCCATAGCTGAGAGCTTACATCCTGACCCACAAGCAAGGCAGAGAGAGCTAACAGGAAATAGCATGGTCTTTATAAACCTCAAAGCCCACCCCCAGTGACACATCTCCTCCAACAAGGCCACACCCCCTAATCCTTCCCAAATAGTTCCACCAACTGGTAAACAAGTATTCAGACATATGAGCCTACTGGGTCATTGTCATTTAAATAACCCCAGTGTGCTTGGAAAGCAAATTAAAGTAAGCTTTAGATTGATTTGTGTTTTGCCAGATATATTATGGATATTTAGAATGACTTTTACTGTTCAGTAGCAAAGGGGGTAAACTTTTGAGGCAGTGCGAGCCTCTGATCTCTGAAGCCCACAAAATGGTGGAAGAAAAGGATCAACTCCACAAAGCTGTCCTCTGAATTCTATGTAAGCACTATCATGCATACCCACATACACTTCATTTGAACACACACACACACACACACACACACACAGAGAGAGAGAGAGAGAGAGAGAGAGAGAGAGAGAGAGAGAGAGAGAGGGAGCATTGATAATAAAATTAAGAAGAAATAGAGACATTCTCTTCCAGGCTTCCTCTTTTCCTGCTCCAGTGGTGTTTGAATGGAACCTGGAGATTGGCCCCAGACAGCCTCTCTATCTGCTACCTCTTTGCACCACCACGACTTGCCCAATGCAGCCACAACCACAGCACTCCCCTTGAAGGTGTGTCAAACTACCTCCAGGACCAGATGCTGCCATCAACTGCAGGATCTCCCTAGATCTCTTTGCCTCCTGTGTCCATGTCTTATAACGTTAACACGATGACATGGCTTTGAAGGACTTGGCTGATATTTTCTTTACCAACTCCAAGACAAGAGGGAAGATGCTGAGAAACTAGGAAAGCTGCAGAAGAGTAAGGCGGCTGAATCTGCCTGCAGGGTATCAAGAAACCAGACTGTGAGGCTAGAGACCTGGCTCATCGGATAAGAGCACTGGATGCTCTTCCAGAGGATGCAGGTTTGATTTCCAGCACCTACATTGTGGCTCAGAATCATCTGTAATTCCAGGTTAAAAGAGGATGGGATGCCATTTTCTGGCCTTGGTAGTTGCCAAGCACACACATGGCCCGTGGCACACATGTGGCACACAAACATGCAGGGAAAAAACTCATATCAATAAAATAAAATAATCTGGCACTTAATTAACTAGTATACAGTTTGGACCAGGCTTGTTGAAGCATGCCTATAATCTCAGTGGAGGTACAACCATCATGAGTTCTAAGCCAACCTGTGCCAAGGAGCAAGATATAATCTTAGTGGAAGCACAACCATCATGAGTTCTAAGCCAACCTGTGCCAAGCAGCAAGATCTTGATTCAAAAAACCCAAAAGGATCACCAATATACCCCAAAACAACACTAACAAAAGGTGTGGATGAGCCTCTAACCTACACCTAGTCCAACAGTTGCTAAAAGCCTCGATACCATGTACATTCTGAAAAAGAAATGATATTGATTAAAAAATAACTTCACCAGGGGTGGCAAGGTGGCTCTAAAATTGCTGTTCAAGTCTAGTGACAAGAGGCTGGTCCCTGGAAGACACACAAGGACAGATACAGGGGCTTGTGTCTGCAATCCCAGTACCCCCATGGCGAGACAGAAGTCAAAGACAGATTGCATAGAATCCTTTGGCCTACTGTGGTGGTTTGAGTAATCATGGCTCCCATAGCCTGCTTAGTCATCAGAGAGTGCCACTACTTGAGAAGGATTAGGAGGTGTGGCCTTGTTGGAGGAAGTGTGTCAATAGGGGTGGGCTTTGAGGTTTCAAAAGCTCAAGCCAATCCCAATGCCTGTCTCTTCCTGCCAATCCAGTTGGAGAACACTCAGTTCCTCCTCCAGCACCATGTCTGCCTTCGTGTCACCATGCTCCCTGCCACGAGATAGTGAATTAAACTTCTGAAAGTATAAACTAGCCTCAATTAAATATTTTCTCTTATAAGAGTTGCTGAGGTCAGCCAGATGAATGGTGGTACACACTTTTAATACCATCACTTGGGAGGCAGAGGCAGGCAGATATTTGTGTTGGAGACCAGCCTGGTCTATAGAGTTCCAGGACAGCCAGGTCCACACAGGAAAAACCCTGTATCAAAAAATAAAACCAAACAAAACCAAACAACAAAGAGTTGCCATGGTCATCATCATGATCATTGCTCTTCACAGTAGTAGAACACTGACTAAGATAGCTAGTAAGCCTGAGATCTACAGAACAGCAGAAAGAAGAGAGATCCTACCTCAGCAAGTGGGAGGAGAGAACTGACTGACATAAGTTGTCCTCTGTCCCTCACATGCACACATGTACTCTGTGGCACTGACATATGCCCACTAAGTAAATCAATGTTAAAAAATGCTATACGTAGAATCTGATATTCTGCATGGTCTCAGACCTCCATGAGAATTCCTCCTAGCATATTTGGAGGGCACATAACAACTTTAATAAATCACAAAAATTGATACAGAGTATAAAAGAAACTGATCATCTGTAGTAGAAGTTTAACAAAACACCCCTTTCACATATCAGTAATAGTAAGTTTATGAAGTTGGAAGAGCTGAGCAAGTGGCCTGGGATCATAACTATATAGCTTTATTTTAGTAAGTACTATGTATTTGACTGAAGTCTGCATGTTTTTTTTTAAAGTATTTATTTTATGTACATGAGCACACTGTTGCTGTCTTCAGACACACCAAAAGAGGACATCAGATCCCATTACAGATGGTTGTGAGCCACCATGTGGGTGCTGGGAATTGAACTCAGGACCTAGGGAAGAGCAGCCAGTGCTCTTCACTGACTTCAGTGCTCTTCACTGAGCCATCTCTCCAGCCCCCAAATCCACTTTTTTTTTTTTTTCAAGACAGGTTTTCTCTGTGTAGCCCTGGCTGTCCTGGAACTCACTCTGTAGACCAGGCTGGCCTTGAACTCAGAAATCTGTCTGCCTCTGCCTCCCAAGTGCTGGGATTAAAGGCATGTGTCACCACCGCCTGGCCAAATCCACATTTTTTAAAGCACACAAGTATCCCCTCAGATTGGAAGGGCCAGGATAAAGGTCCACAAAGTCCACAGACTGTGCAGCCATCAGGGCCTTCAGCTGTGTGTGTGTGTGTGTGTGTGCGTGTGTGTGTGTGTGTGTGTGTGTGTGTGTGTGTGTGAAGATGTAAGCAGTGGGGCTGGAAAGGTGGCTCAATGGTTAAGAGCACTGACTGCTCTTCCAAAGATCCTGAGTTCAATTCCCAGCAATCACATGATGGCTCACAACCATTTGTAATGGGGTCTGGTGCCCTCTTCTGGTGTGTCTGAAGAGAGCAATGGTGTATTCATATACATAAAATAAATAAATCTTTTAAAAAAAAAATTCATCCTGGGGCTGGAGAGATGGCTCAGTGGTTAAGAGCACTGACTGCTCCTCTGAAGGTAATGAGTTCAAATCCCAGCAACTACATGGTGGCTCACAACCATCCATAAAGAGATCTGATGCCCTCTTCTGGCGTGTCTGAAGACAGCTACAGTGTACTTAGATATAATAATAAATAAATCTTTTAAAAAAAATCCTAAATTTGAGTGACCATCTGTAAGCTAGAGTCTCTGACTGAAAGAGGACCAGACACCCTACTGCTTCCCGACTGTGGATGCGATGTGACAATGTGAGGAGCTACCCCATGCCCCTGCTGCCACGCCTTCCCTGTCATGATGAACTGTACTCTCAAACTGTCAGCCGGTTCAGCTCCCCCTTCCTTAAGGTGTTTTTATTGGGGCATTCCATCACAGTGAGAGGTGAGCAACTGTCCGGAGACCATTAGATGAGTTTGCATGTATGTCCTAAATGCCTGAGAAGCAATTGACACCCTACCATTGTGCAGCCGAGCAGAGGGAAGACAGGCGGGCACAGTGTGCTACTGTGCTCTTGCTGCTGTGGCAGAATACCCCAGGCTGGCTCACTTATAAGAAGTAGAAAGATGTTTCTTATGGTTTTGAGGCTGGGAAGGTCCGGACTGAGACCCAGGCAGGTTCAGTTTCCAGTGAGGGCTGCTCCCTGATTCCAAGATGGCATCTAGTCTCTTCCTTCTCCAAGAAGGATAGACATTGCATCCTCGTTTTTTTGTTTTTTTTTTTTCCGAGACAGGGTTTCTCTGTGTAGCCCTGGCTGTCCTGGAACTCACTCTGTAGACCAGGCTGGCCTCGAACTCAGAAATCTGCCTGCCTCTGCCTCCGAAGTGCTGGGATTAAAGGCGTGTGCCACCACTGCCCGGTGAGATGCCAAATCTTTTAGGCTCAGACTCCATTTTAGAGAACCTGACCTAAGTTTGAACTCAGGTAAACTAACAGGCTGGTACCTAGCATGAGTTTTCAAGTTGCCCCCCAACAAAACCTGAGCCTAGCTCCAGTCTCTAGGCTAATCCTCAACAAGACCAGAGTTTCCAGGTTATACCATCAACAAGACCATGTCTCCAGGTGATTCCTCCAACAAACCTGCACCCCGGGTTACAAGTCCACCCACTGCCTAACAACCACCAATGCAGAGGGGAGCAGACGTTAAGTTTATGACATGACTCCCAGCACCAGCCCATTATGTCAAAGGCCAGAGTAGCTTTCCAATTAGATGCTTGCACATTTACTCCCTGCTTGTTGCTTACTATAAAGCCTTGGCCTGATAGATATTCGGGGCTCTCCCACCACCAAAACAGTCCTGTGTTGGGGAGGGGGCGAGCTAGCTCCAATAGAATAAAGACCCTGCTGTGAGTTGCATCAGATCAGCTTCCATGTGTGTTTTTGGGGATCGCTAACGTTTCCCTGGCACAACAAGGCCTTTTATAAAAGCATTAATCCAGGGCACTAGGGCAGGGCCCATTAATGCTTTATTTCATTTTTAAAATTTTAATTTTCTGGCAATTTCACCCATGCGCGCAGGCACACACATGCACACATAGACACACATGCTGTATTATATTTACCACACATTGCTCTCTTATCCCCTACTTCTTCCCAACTAGCCCTCCTTCTTTCCTGTCTCTGTGCAGGAAGCACAGTGCTGTGTGTCCATGGTGACAATGGCTGTGTGTAGAAGACAGGGTTTCACAGACCTTCTCCCCGTCCTCTGGTTCTTGCAATCTCTCCTCTTTCTTCCTAGTGTCCCCTGGTCCTTGGAGGGTGTGACACAGATGTCCTGTTTAGGGCTGAGCAGGAGTCACTTGTTCTCAGCACCTGGACTAATTCACGGGTCTCTGTGTTAACTGTTTCCCATCGCCAAAGAAGGCCCTCTCGGCCACCGTCCCTGCACTCAGTGTGCACACGAGTTTTGGACACAGATGTTCAAACCGTAGCACAAAGAGACAAACTTAGGCAGGGGATGATGGTGATTTAGGAGGAGAATAAGATGAGAAAATAGATTTCAAGATATATACATACACTATGTCTATAGCTGCAGTTGTATGGATAGTGTGTGTGTGGGAGTGTGCACATGGGGTCCACATGTGTATATCTGCACACACGTGTATGCACATACATGTGAAGGCCAGAGGACACCCTTGGGTGGTCTTCAGGCACCATTCACCTTGTTTTCTGAGACAAGGTCTCACACTGTGTCTCATCAAGTAGCCGGTGAGCTCCAGGGATCTCCGGGGATCTCTTGTGTCAGGTTTCACAGCACTGGGATTACAATCACAGACTGGCCTTTTTCTCTCTTAAACACCTGTCCTGGAGACCACACTCAGGCCTTCGCGTCTGTCAACAAGCACTTGACAGCCCCAACCCTCTCCCCAGCCCTTGGCGACATGACATGCTTTTGTTTTATTTTTTTATAAGACAGGGTTTCTCTATGTATCCCTGGCCGTCCTGGAACTCACTATGTAGACCAGGCTGGCCTCGAGCTCACAGAGGTCCTCCTATCTCTGTCTCCCCAAATGCTGGGATTAAGGGCATGCACCACCACTCCCTTGTTTTTTTTTTAAGACAGACTTGAGAAGGTTTGTTAATGGAAATCGAGGTCAAAAGGGAAAAAAGGGGGACATCAAGAACAATTCATTCTGAGCGACCAGGCGACACTAGAAGTGTCTGCTGGGGTTGGAAAGACTGGGGAGCAAGAACCTTGGAAAAGTAAAGCCAGTGGTCTATCAGGTACCGCAGGGGACATGTCAGGGCGATTGTTGATTTTTTTTAAAGATTTATTTATTTATTTATTTATTTATTTTATGCATATAAGTACACTGTAGCTGTCTCCAGACACATCAGAAGAGGGCGTCAGACCTCATTACAGATGGTTTTGAGCCACCATGTGGTTGCTGTGAAAAGGAGTAATTAAAGCTTGGGACCTGTGCTGGCCAGGTAGAAGAATTATAAGCCTGAAAATCCAGCACAAGCTTGCCCACATAGGCCTGGGAATGAGCAAGCAAGCTGTTGAACATTCTGGGAACTAGCAGGCCAAGAAGAGATAGATAAGACATGTCTGGGTGGGCTCAGGCAAGCAGGGACCTGTCTGGGCAAGATGACCCAACTGAATGATGAGGTATGGTTGGAGGCCAGCCAGATGTCCTGCTGCCTCAATACGACCCTTAGTAATTTCCCTATGCTCTGATCTGCACGTATTCTAGCTGGATTTGAATTAGCCAATTATGTATTGCTATGCTAATTCCTTTGTTCCCCTAGACCTCTTTCCTATAAAAAACCCCTAACCCCTGAGCCTCGAGGTTGATCCCTCTGTCTCCTGCTTGAGATATGGGTCCACCCGGAGCTCCGATATTAAACTACCTCGTGTGTTTACATCAAGATGGTTTCTCGTGTTTCCTTGGGTGCACGTTCTCCTGGGACTTGAGTGAGGGTCTCCCTATGGGGGTCTTTCAGCTGGAGTTGAACTCAGGACCTCAGGAAGAGCAGTCAGTGCTCTTAACCGCTGAGCCATCTCTCCAGCCCGTGATTGTTGATTTTTATTAGTTAGTTTTGAGACGGGGTCTCATGGATCCTAAACTGGCTTCAAATTTCCTGTGTAGCAAGGAGGGTGACCTTGAACCTCTGACCCTCCAGCCTATTATTGTTCTTGAGCATCTGCGATGGCTGTTCGTGGTTGTCAACCTGAGTCTATCTGGAGTCAACCCCAATCCAGAAATGGAGAGCTCACAACTGTGATCTGAATCTTGAGGCAGGATGACAGCATGCCTTTGATCCAGATCTTGAGGCTGGAAGACATGGTCTTTTTCTGCTGCCTTTTCGGTCAAGATGTAGAACTCTGAGCTCCTGGCTGCACGCTGCCATGCTTCCTGCCATGATGGTAATGGACTGAACCTCTGAAACTGTAAGCCTGCCCCAGTTAAATGTTGTCCTTACAAGACTTGCCTTGGTCGTGGTGTCTGTTCACAGCAGCAAAACCCTAACTTAGACATCTGCATGCAAGTTTTCTGCAGCATTGTTGATCAAACCCAGGTTTCCTGCATGCTAAGCAAGCGCTCTACCAGCCTCATTCCCATACTAAATATTTCTTCTCTATCAGGTTGATGGGCTGGATCTGAGGGTATCCAGATTTGATTCAACCACATTTTAAAAAACCCAACAAATTGGTGTCTGATTTACTAAATTAGAATCTATGCTTATTAAGCTACATCAGTAAAAGATCTACAAAGGCCACACATATAAATGTGTTTAGGTGTTTGACATGGGGGTCTCTTTATTTTGATCAGTCTTGATTTGAACTCCTGACTCAAGGGATCCTCCTGTCTCAGTTTCCCAAGTACTTAGGATTCCACCTTTGCCACTTCGCACCAGCTTAAGGATAATAATTTTTAATCGAAGGTAGTAGCTTATAGAATAAATGCATGCTTCAGTACGTATTGGATTGGAAGCATACAAACAAATAGATTAGAATACCAGCCGTGACCATTTCAGGTGCTGGTATTTATTGCTGTCATATTCATTGGTCATTTAAAATGGCCTCAACAATTGAATGCCATCTTGGGTGATTGGTATTTTGTTTTGATTTTGTTTTTGTTTTTGTTTTTTCAAGACAAGGTCTCATATATCCCAGACTGACCTCGAGCTTGCTGGGTAGCTGAGGATGACCTTTCTGGCCCTCCAGGTTTCCCCTCCCCATGCCGAGGTTACAGGTATGCGCCACCACGCTAGGTTTATGTGGCGCTGGGGACAGAACCCAGGGCTTCATGCACCCTAGGCAAGTGGGCCACCAACTAAAAGTCACATCCCTAGCTCCAGCAATTTAGGGTTTTGTTGTTGATGTTGTTGTTCTATTTTATGTATATGAGTACACTGTCATTCTCTTCAGACACACCAGAAGAGGGTACCAGATCCTGTTACAGATGGTTGTGAGCCACCATGTGGTTGCTGGGAATTGAACTCAGGACTTCTGGAGGAGCTGCCACTGCTCTTAACCACTGAGCCATCTCTCCAGCCCCTTGTTTGTTTGTTTTTTAATAAAGAGATTCCACAAAGGTCTCTTGCTCTGACCAGTGCATATCTGGGACACCTGTGGGTTGCAAGGGCGTCAAGGTGATGCTGTGGTGATGGGAAAGGACCAGGTGTGGAGCACCAGGGCAGCCAGCCCCCTCCTCAGAGCTGCGTGGGGCAAGGAGAGGTGGGCGGGCCGAAGGGCGCGCCTACGGATCACGTGGCAGACGCGGGCCAATGGCCGTCTCCGAGCCCACCTTGAGGCCGGGGCGGGGCGCCGGGCTGGCGTCACCAGGACAACGGGCGTCGCCGGCGCCGTGTGACTTCAGGTTGTGGGCGCGCTCGCGGCCATGGTGAGTCTGGGGCCCGCGCCCGCCGGGCAGCGGAGATGCTGGGCGCCTAGGGGAGGGCGCAGAGAAGAGAGCCAAGGGCTGCTGGGCGGGACAGGGCAGGGCAGGGCCGGGTCGGATGAGGCCCGGCAGGGCAGGGCAGGGCAGGGCAGAGCAGGGCAAGGCAAGGCTGGTGAGATCGGTGCTGAGAACCCAGGTCCTCAGGTCCTGGATGCCGGGGGCACTGGGATGCTGTGCTCTGAGGCACACCCGGGACCTCCACTCAGTGGACCACCCCGACGCCGTGACGCTGTTCGTCCCGAGCGTGCCCGGGAAGCCACCAGAGGGTGTGGTTACATAGATACCCAGAGCCACACACTTCAGGCAGCGAACTAAAGGCTGCTTTTATGCAATGATGTCAATATCGAACCATGCATTTGTTTCAAGTTCTACGTCCTGACGGGGCACCCAGCACGACGGGATTTAATGGGTGGCCTCAGAGATACCCTTTCACCCCTTTTATAAAAATAGAGAGCATTGAACTGGACTTTTTTTTTTTTTTCTTTCCTGAGTGCTGCACTCTCAGTGAGAGATTTAATGAATCTGCCATTAGTACATTGTAAACGCCTTACAGAAGCCGTTAGCTTTGCTCAATAAACTTGACAGGCTGTGGGCATGCCACCTGGCCTCCATTAACTTCTTGCTTGAAGCCTTAACTGACTTGGCCAGTGTGCTGGCTCTAATGGGCAAGGTTAAGGCTTGACTTCTTGAATGGCCCCCATCCAGAAGAGAAGTGGGCTCCCTGGTTTGTGACACTCCCTGGGAATAGGATATTTGAGGGTTAGCTAATAGAGACGTGCCTAATTTTAAGAAACACATATCTAGAGGTCCGGTGAGATGGTTCAGGGGGGAAAGTCACTTGTTGCCAATCCTGGTGACCTGAGTTTTCTACCCCTGACCCACGAGAGTTGGAAGCAGAGAGTCCTGTAAATTATCCTCCGACCTCTCTGTACAGGGGATGTCTTCCATATAAATAATGTAAGAGGAAAAAAATAAGTATTTGCCATGTGTGATTAGATGGAGATTTGCTTGGAGACAGAGAGAGAGAGAGAGAGAGAGAGAGAGAGAGAGAGAGAGAGAGAGAGTGTGTGTGTGTGTGTGTGTGTGTGTGTGTTCCAGAGGTCGGTGATTGTTTTCCTCCATCTCTGTTCACCTCTCACTGACGGCCGCTCACTGAACCTGGACTTCCTGATTGGCTAGGCTCGAGCTCCTCACTCTCCCACCCACGGCTTCCGAGTCACTGAGGTCGCAGACACCACACACAAGTGGGCTGTGCTGTAGAGCGTTCTGTGCTCCCCTCTGGAGATGCTGTGGAGTAGAAAAGAGAGGCTTCGTTCTTGCTTGGCTGCTTTGGTTCTGAGCCTTCTGGAGCGGTCTGCATCTAGTTCTCAGCCCTGGCTTAGGTGCTGTCGTCTGCAGAGTGGGCAAGCCTGGCCACCTCCTACTCTGCATTCTTCCCTTTAGCAAAGGGAAAGGATCAGCGCTCACAGGCTTGGGGATGTGTTTGCACTTCTGCCTAGGACAGCTCTGGGAGTTTGTCGGGCACCTCTGGTTGCATTCAGGACTCAGCATCTGCTTGTTGTGGGCCACAGAACTGATGATTTATACAATGCCATTTGGTGCTCGGGATAATACAGTATTTTTTTTTTTAATTGCCCTTTTCTTGCTCTCCTCTTTCTTCTCAGTCCCACTCCCCCCTTCCTCTTTCTCCTCCCCATCTCATCTTACTATTCTTCCTAATTTTCTTCGGTGGTTGCTGATTGCAGACATCCAGGGGTTGCTTTATTTAGTTCACTCAGAACACCTTAAGTGTTAGAATATCTTATCTTGTTGCCAATGAGTTTTGTTGTTATTTATTCTAGCTTATAAGATAAATTTATTTTTTAAATTTTGTGTCATATCAACATGTTTTTCCCATTTTAGTTCATTCTGCCTGATGTCTCTACTTATTTTGCACCCACTTTCTGATTTTGTCTATAAGTGGGTCTGGTTACAGGTGTGGGAAGCATGAATTTGGGGGAAACTTCAAATTGCAATATTTGATGATAGTTTTCCTCTTTATATTAGTTTTTCTTTCTCTCTCTTTTTCTTCCTCCCTTTCTCTCTTTCTTCCTTTTTTTTTCCTTCTTTGACCTTTCTGGGGGTGTGTGCAGGTGTGTGTGTGTGTGTGTGTGTGTGTGTGTGTGTGTGTAGGTCAGAGGCCAACCTTGAGTGTTGTACCTCAGATAACAGCTACCTGTTTTGTTTTAATCTGAGTCTCTCTCTGAACCTGAAATTCACCGATTAGTCTAGGCTGGCCGGCCAGCCGGTGAGCCCCAGAGGTCACCTCTCTCCTCTGCTGGGATTAAAGCACACTTGGGGTTTTGATTGTTTTATGTGTGTTCGGGGTCAAGCACAGGTCCTCAGACCTATGTGACAAGCACTTTGCCAACTGCGCTCTTGTAGTCTTTTGTTTGTTTCTACCTTTTAAGACAGATTTTTTAAAATAGCCCCTGCCTGGTCTAGAACTCACTGTGTAGGCTAGCTGGGCTTCAGATTTTTGGTGATTCTCCTTCCTCCGCCTCCTGGTAGCAGGATTTCTGGCATATAGGCTCCTGACACAGAGTATGGAAGGAAGGTCTTACGTTGAAGGCCAACTTGGGTAATTTCGAGAGATCTTGTCTCACGGTGAAAGGGGCCTGGGATGTAGCTCAGTGGCTGAGCAGCTGCCTGGCAAGCCCAAGGCACAAAGTCCCCAGCACCTGGAGGGGAAGGTGCTGGCTGAGACAGAGACACTTACATGATGAGATCTCCGGGCTGACTGGGCGTGACGGAGTCTGGATTTCTGTTCCTGATGGGGATCCTATGAAGAATAATTTCAGCTGCTCTCACAGCACCTCTCCACTAGATTGGGCTGACCCCATTGAACTCCTGCCCCTTTGTGCCTTCCCCATGAGCTGCACATTACTACGCAGGTGTGGTAGACTGAGCATGTGCTTTACCTAGTCACAGAGTGATAGGTCAGCGGCCAAGAAAGGATTTGAGCTCAGCGACCACCTTAACCTCCACACCAGAGCCTTCCAAAGTGAAGTATGTGCTACATTAAGATCAAGAATCTCACAAGAGGGGCTGGAAAGATAGCTCAGTGATTAGGAGCACTAGCTTCTCTTCCAGAGGACCCAGGTTCAATTCCCAGCACCCACAGGGCTGCTCACAGCCATCTGTAACTCTGTTTCCAGAGGATTGGACACCTTTTTCTGGTCTCTGCAGGCACCAGGTTTGCAAGTGGTACACAGATATACGTGGCGGCAAAACACCTATGTACAGAGAATAAAAAAGAATAAATGTAAAAAAAATTAGAGGCCTTGGGTTTGGTTCTCAGCACTGAAGAACAGCTACAACTGCCTGTAACTCCAGTTTTAGGGGATCTGTTGCTCCTTTCTAGCCCTCTTGGGCACTGCACACACATGACACACATTCATACAAATGTATACATATAAGTAAAATAAAAGCAAATACTAAATAAGTTCAATGCTTGGGGTCTTGATAGATGGGGCAGTGGTTAGGAGTCTTGCTGTTCTTGCATAGGACCTAGGTTTGGTTCCCAGCACCCACGTGGTGGCTGTCAGCCATCCTTCTTCCTCTAAAAATTGAAAAGAATTTCAAGGTCTTGTCAACCAGGCCAGAGGAAGACCAATCCCTTCCCACTCCTCTCTCTGACAAGCTGCAGGGATTGTGAGAACATGTTGCAGAATTAGTTTTGGTTTTGTTTACAGTTACTTATGTAACTGTGTGAGAGAGCAGCCATGGCTCGCTCTCTGCTCTACGACAGCCGGTCTTCTGCAGGCTCTGTGGGTATAGACAGTCACCGCTGCTGGAGCTCCAGAGTGCAGTCTCTCTCCTGCCCCACCCCCAGCTCCTTCCTTCCTTTTCCACCACATTCCTTGAACCTTGGCGGGAGGGACATCTGTGTCCTTTCTAGGTTCAGCTTTCAGCAGCCAGCTATTCCCAGCAGTCTAACCAGGTATGACTCTCTGCAATAATTGCTACCCACTGCAAAAATGAGTCCTGTGACTGACCAAAGCTGACAGTGCCAATCTGTGGCATGAACAAAAGTGTTAGGAAGGGAATCTGATGGGCATCCTTCTCCAGTCAGAACAGTAGTGGTTCCCTGATAAGACCCTCAACTGCCTCAGCCACAGCCTGCTTGGTTTTGCTTGCTTGCTTGCTTGTTGTTTTGAGATTGATTGATTGGTTTCTCAAGACAGGGTTTTTCTGTGTAGCCCTGGGTACCCTGGAAATGGCTCTGTAGACCAGGCTGTCCTGGAACTCACAGAGATCCGCCTGCCTCTGCCTCCAAGTGCTGGGATTAAAGGCTTGCACCACTGCTGCCCAGCTTTTGCGATTTGTTTTGAATTCTGTGCTGTATGTTTCTGTGTGGGTATGTGCCCATAAGGATGGATGCTCCAGAAGGCCTGACAAGAACATTGGGCCTCCTGGAGCTGGAGTTAACAGGCAGTTGTGAGGTGTGAAGTTCTGTTGTTTGTTGGGACGGAGTCTTACATGTAGAACAAACTGGCCTTGAACTTAGAGATCCACCAACCTCCACTTCCCAAGAACCTGGATCAAAACTGTATGCCACCATTTTGGGTGCTCTCTCTCTCTCTCTCTCTCTCTGTGTATGTATGTGTGTGTGTGTCTGGGTCTGGGTCTCTCTGTCTCTGTGTGTGTGTGCATGCATGTGTGTGTGTGTGCATGCATGTGTGTGTGTGTGTGTGTGTGTGTGTGTGTGCATGCATGTGTGTGTGTGTGTGTGCAGTGTCTCGAGTATCACAGGCAGTGTCAAGCTTGTTGTGTAGGTGAGAATAGCCTCAATGTCACAATGCCCAGACCTTTTCTTCCATCTTTTGCACATGAGACAACCACTCTGCAAACTGGGGCACACCCTCTATTTTATGAGATGGTCTTGGTCTTGAAAATCATGATTCAAGTGACTACTTCTGTCTCATCTTCCCACAGTAGCTGGGACTAGAGGCGTACGCCATCAGCTCTGGCTTCTTTGCCAGTTCTTCCATTGGCGACCCCTATGTGTGAGTTGTGTCATGAGCCGAGCACATGCGTGTGAGGGTTCACATGTCTGTGCATGTAGAGGCCACAGCAGGGTGCTGGATGTCTTCATCTGTCACTCTTGCCTTGAGTCAGGGTCTCACACTGAACCTGAAACTTACCATTTCAGCCCTGCCAGCTAGTCAGTGAGTTCCTTAGATCTACCTGCTTCCAACACTGTGCATTCTCCCCAGTGCTTAGGTTCCCGCCATGCTCAGCCGGCATGCTCAACCATGCTTTTTTTTTTTAAATGTGGGTGCCAGGGATTTGAACTCAGACCCTCACGCTTGTGGAGCAGGTGTTTTTACCCACCGTGCCTCTCCCCAGTGCTGGCCTGCCTTTTCCTTGTGGAGAGGCCCATTGTGTGTCCCGGGATGCCTTGCATGCTGTGTGCAGTATCCATGACTAGTCATCTGCTTCTGTGTCTATCTCTGTCACCTCTGTCGTCACCACCTCTGCTCCCTCGAGGTCTCCTTGCTTCGTGTGCCCTGGAACTCCCATTATATGATAGCTTGGCTTCAAACTGGTAATCCTCCTGCCTCTGTCTCTGCCTTTGAAGTGCTGGGGTTCCAGGAGTGTGCGCCACCACACCCATCTCCTTTTCATTTCTAAATGATGCCCTTTGTATCAAGAAGGTTTTAATCTTAATGAAGTCCACCTCACCTGCTTTGTTGTTACTGTTGCCTGTGCTTTTGGCACCATAGTTTAAGACTGTCACGTAGCTCTCAGACGCAGGCTGACGTTGTTGATCCTGTGTTTACATCACCGTGTGGGGGAGGGAACATCTAGCCCCATTATTTTCACAAGGATATCCTGGCCTCCTGGGCCATTTCTTTTTTTCTCTTTCTTTCTTTCTTTCTTTTTGGTTTTGTTTTGTTTTGTTGAGACAGGGTTTCTCTGTGTAGCCCTGGCTGTCCTGGAACTCACTCACTCTGTAGACCAGGCTGCCCTCAAACTCAGAAATCCTCCTGCCTCTGCCTCCCAAGTGCTGGGATTAAAGGGGTGTGCCACCGCCGCCCGGCCATTTCTTGAAAAGACTTTTTTCCCCCATTCAAATCAGTGGCTCCCGGCTGTAAGGGTTCATGTCTGGGCTTTCAGTCCTGTTCACTGTGATCGTACTTTTTGGTTACTTTATTGGGTTCTTAATATCAGCCACCTTCACCCCAGTCCCTTCCAACCCCCCAAAACTAGGTAGATGAGAAAGGTTAGAGGGGAAATGCACATAGATCTCTTTAGACTACTTCCTGCCGATAGGGGCATCAGTTTCCTCAGGGCAGCTCCCCTTGTCCTCTCCTTGCTCAGGACCACTTGACAAAGCACAGCAGCAGTGGGGAGCAGCAGCCAGTGTCTCTCTCAGAGCTCAGGCATTTTTACACTTTCTCAAGAGTCTGCAGAATTGCAAGTGTAAACAATCTTCAACCAGCAGAATCACTCCCCTGCCAGAGCATGAGACAAATCATAATCAGCTGCTGTGGACAGTCTGAGGCAGCCCTCCCTCCCCCATAGCCCACACCTGGGGTTAAGACACAAGCACATTCCTGTAATGTAACTGGGTTTTTAAAGAGACCAAGTTTCTCTCTCACTACAGTTCACTTCTATATGTCCTCAATTATGCCAGGACTTCAGTGTTTCAGGTACTATAGCTTTATAAATAAGTTTAAAATTAGGAGTGGAGAGTTAAGATTGCTCCTTTGGAGGACATAAGTTCAGTTCCCAGCACCCATGTCTGCTCACAACTACTTGTAATTCCAGTTCTAGGTGATCCAACGCCCTCTTCTGGACTCTGTGGGCACTGCACACACAATTACATGTGTGTACACTGTCTTAGGGTTTCTATTGCTATGGAGAGACACCAAAACCATGGCAACTCTTATAAGGAATGAACTTAATTAGGGCTTACAGTTCAGACATTTGGTGGAAAGCATGGTAGCACACAGGTAGACATGGTGCTGGAGAAGCAGCTGAGAGTTCTACATCTGGATTACAGACAGCAGAAAGAGAGACACTGGGCCTGGGTTGGGCTTCGGAAACTCCAAAGCCCACCCCCAGTGAACCACTTCCTCAAACAAGGCCACACCTCCCAATAGTGCCACTCCCTGAGCCTATGGGGGTCATTTTCATCCAAACCAGCACACACAGAGTCATATAAGTTTGAAAAAGAATTTTAAAAAATAACACATTAAAGTATTTTAGTTACATTTATTTGAGTGTGTGTGTGTGTGTGTGTGTGTGTCTGTCTGTCTGTCTGTCTGTCTGGACTCAAGTGATTGCCCTGCATCAAGCCCTGCAGCCACTGAGATGGGACATGCTCCTATGCCTGGCCAGAGTAAACGATAAAATCAGGGAGTTTGAGTTCTCCAACTTTTTCTTTTTCAAGTCTATTTTAGCGATTTCGGGTCTCTCACATTTGTGCACAAACTCAAGGTTAAGACTTGGATGTTGATGTGACCAACAGGCCATGCAGCAGTCCAGGGTTTGCTAATGTGACACCATAGATGTTGGTGTGACCAACAGGCTGTGCAGCAGTCCAGGTGGGGTTTGCTAATGTGACACCATAGATGTTGGTGTGACCCACAGGCCCATGCAGCAGTCCAGGGTTTGCTAATGTGACACCATAGATGTTGGTGTGACCCACAGGCCCATGCAGCAGTCCAGGTGGGGTTTGCTAATGTGATACCCATAACGGGCATGGAGTTTACCAATTCACTCCTCATAATCAGTTTCTCAACAATTTTAAAGCAAGTGTCTTTCCTTCCCTCCCCTCTTCCTATCTCATTTCTCTCTTCTCTGTTTGCATTCTCTTTTTTTTTTTTTTTTAAGTTTTTTTCTTTTTTCTTTTTTTGAGACAGGGTTTGTGTGTATGCCTGGAGGTGTGGGCACATGTATGGGTGTATGTGAGTATGATGTCTGTGTGTATGTGTATGTATGTAGG
>JADRCD010222559.1:0-11676 GCA_019843815.1 Montemys delectorum | reverse complement strand
TATGTGAGTATGATGTCTGTGTGTATGTGTATGTATGTAGGTATGGAAGTGTGGGCACATGTATGGGTGTATGTAAGTATGATGTCTGTGTGTATGTGTATGTATGTATGTATGTATGGAGGCGTGGGCACATGTGTGGGTGTATGCGAGTATGATGTCTGTGTGTATGTGTATGTATGTATGTGTGGAGGTGTGAGTGTATATAGGTATAATATATGCCTCTGTGTGTGTGTGTGTGTGTGTGTGTAGGTATGATGTATGTGTGTGTGCATGTGTGTATGTGGATGTATGGATGAGATATATGCTTATATGTGCTTGTGTTATACATATATGTGTTGATGTGTGTGTGTTTGAATGTGTGGGTGAGGTGTATGCTTGTATATGCATATGTATATGTTTGTATGTATGTTTGTTACTGTGTGTATTATATTTGCCTGTGTGTGTGCATGTCTGTGTGTGTGTGTGTGTGTGTGTGTGTGTGTGTGTGTGTGTGTAGAGGCCAGGAGAGAATATTGAGTAGCCTCCCCACTACATTCCACTTTATTCCCTGGAGACTTTATTCAGCGGAGAATCTCTCACTGAGCTCAGAGCTCAGTGGTTCAGCCAGGCTGCTTGGCTGAGCTGGGATCTGCTGCCACGCAGTGCTGGGGTTACAGGCATTCACAGCCTTGCCTGGCTTTTCCATGTGGGTGCTGGGATTCAAACTCAGGTCTTGGGTTTGCACAGCAAGTCATATTACCCATTGAGCCACTTCTCCAACCCCAGAATAAAATTTCAGTATGGAACTCTTATATATTTTTTTTGTCAAACTAATTTTTAAATATTTTATTCATTTTAATGTCATAAGTGAGATTGCTTACTTGATTTCATTTCAAAGTTGTTCATTATTAATGTATAGAAATATACTTTCTTGAAGCTGGAGGGATGGCTCAGAAGTTAAGAGTACTGGGTGCTCTTGTAGAAAACTGAAGTTCAGGTCCTAGCACCCACGTTGGGTGGACAGCTCACAATGCCTGTAATTCCGGCTCCTGGAGATCTGACGCCCTCTTTTGGCCTCCTCAGGTGCTGCACTCACGTGTACACACACACACACACACACACACACACACACACACACGATTAAAAATAAAATAAAAAATTCAAAAAGTATAATTTCTTTTTGTATAAATGTGTAGCATCACTGAACTTTTTTGTGTGATATGATTTTCTGGGTTCCTAGAGTCGTCCATGTCTCTAGATGGAGGCTGCCCTGTTACCCCTTTTACGTCTTCTGTTTCTCTTGTTGTGAGCTTACCAGAGTCTCTAGTACAATGCAGTACACAGATGGCTGTACGTTGACATTTTAAAAGATTTATTTTTATTAGTTTTAATTATGTATATGTGTTTGTGGGGCTTGGGCTGGTAAGTGCACATGGGAGCTGGGGCCGCGGAGGCAGGAATGTTGGATCCCCTGGAGCTGGAGGTACAGGTGGTTATGAGGTGCTTACATGGCTATTGGGAACTGAACTTTAGTGACGAAGTTGTTTTTCTTTTCTGCAGGACAGTATTTCTGTTCTGATCCAGTAGAAAAACCATGGGACTTAAACACAATGGCCAAAGACCCGCTTTCCAATTTTTTTCTTCTTGCAGGTTTTCTCAAACAATGATGATGGCCTTATCAACAAAAAGTTACCCAAGGAGCTCCTCTTGAGGTGAGTGTGGATGCATTAGGGAGCCAGGGTCAGGCCCGGGCCTCCAGCTGCCAGACAGCCTCGTCCTGGTGTAGTCCTGGGCTAGAAAGGGACAGAGCCCATCTGACTCTCTGCTTTAGTTTATAAAATGCTGTCCAGCTTGCTGCTGAGTTTACTCAGCCTGCTCCAGAATCTGTCCGGTCTGGATTAATTTTGTATCCTGATATAGACTGTAGAAATTGTCAGCCTGCTGGGTATGAGTAGACAATCTTAAATTGATTAGTAACTGAGGAAAGGTCATTGCTGCACCTGTGGGCTCTTGTGGACAGAGAGTTTTGGCATTTTCTAAGAGATGAGTTGTTCAGCAGTTACAAAAGGTGTGTATTTATGATATCCTAGCTGAACAGCAGGGTGCTGTCCCCCGGGTGTGGAGCAGCACTCGTTCTAAGTGATAGCACCCAAGAGCAAAGGGTGTCCTTGTTCAGAGAACAGTTACTTGCTTGTCAGTTCTGTAGGTGACACTTGCTTGCCACTGGGCACTCCAGCTTTGTTCTTGGTTTTCGGGTCTCTTGTTTTATTTTGTTTTTTAATTCTGCAGTTGTCTAATGGTTGTTCGTTGTGGAGGCTGTCATGTCTTAATTCTTTACATGAGCACACATGGTGATCTTTGAGTGGCATTTTACAAACTGTTGCCAATGACTCTCAAAACAAGAACAAGTTCCTGACCCAAGGATGGCTGTTTCTTTGCATGCTGATGGCCCAGGGTGAGGAGCTCTTGACAGGAAGTGCAGGATTCCACAGAGTTGAAGATGCTCTGAGAGATGGGGAGTATGATCCTGATCCCTGGATATGCTACATCATTTTAGATTTCAGAATTGACTCTGTGTTTGGCTTGGCTATTGGGGGTAATCTTGATGAGTTGCATTTGTTGGTTTGGGGGATAGAGACGTGCTCATATGATACAGTGTACTTGTGGGGGTCAGAGGACTCTGTAAGCTGCCACAAATCAACAAAAGCTGCAGAAAACAGCCGTCTGATCCAATGTGGCTGAGCCCAGGGTAGACTGTTGTCACTAGACGACAGTAGGAGACGTGGCCCAGGAAGTGACTCTAACCTCAGCGTGAGCGCTTGTCTAGCCCAGGCCTTGGTCTGCAGTGTGAGTATGGCATTGGTATTCTGGGACCATAGCCAGCTTCAGGCAGCCAGGGCATTAGTCATCCATCAGCAGGCTGTGATTAACTCCACCCTTCTCATGAATGCTGTTGCTGTTTGTGATTCCAGGCCACTAACCCCCCGACACACACACACACACACACACGTTAGGGTTAGCTTTTATACTCAACCACCAAGTGGTTTCTATTTGCTCATACAGAGGTTGAAATAAGGGGTTCTGTCATTCTCTATGATCATTTCTTTCTTTCTTTCTTTCTTTCTTTCTTTCTTTCTTTCTTTCTTTCTTTCTTTTTTTTATTTTCGAGACAGGGTTTCTCTGTGTAGCCCTGGCTGTCCTGCTCTATGATCATTTCTAAGCCCACTTTAGAAGTTAGTCCTTGCTGGGCGGTGGTGGTGCATGCCTTTAATCCTAGCACTTGGGAGGTAGAGGCAGGTAGATTTCTGAGTTAGAGGCCAGCCTGGTCTACAAAGTGAGTTCAAGGACAGCCAGGTCTATACAGAGAAACCCTGTCTCGAAACACCCCCCACCCCCCCACCTCCCCACCCCAAAAAAAGAAGTTAGTCCTCGGGCTGGCAAGATGGTTCAGTGGGTAAGAGCACTGACTGCTCTTCCAGAGGTCCCAGCAACCACATGGTGGCTCACAACTACCCGTAATGAGATGCCCTCTTCTGGTGCATCTGAAGATAGTTACAGTGAATTATGCCAGAGGGAGCGAGGCCAGAGCAAGCAGGGTCAGCAGAGGTCCTGAGTTCAATTCCCAGCAGCCACACACATGATGGCTCACGGCCTTCTGAACAGCTACAGTGTACTCATACACATAAAATAAATAAATCTTTTTTTTAAGGTTTTTCGAGACAGGGTTTCTCTATGTAGCCTTGGCTGTCCTGGAACTCACTCTGTACACCAGGCTGGCCTCGAACTCAGAAATCCGCCTGCCTCTGCCTCCCAAGTGCTGGGATTAAAGGCGTGTGCCACCACCGCCCGGCAAAATAAATAAATCTTAAAAAAAAAAAAAAGACCCCTATTGTCCTTTAAAAAAAAAAAAAAGAAGTTAGTCCTCTTGGTTGTCTTTCTGTGGAGGGCCAGCCTGTGGCACCCACAGCTCACCTAGCTGTGGCTGAGGGTCCCAGATATTCTGGAATTGTTTGGTCACTGCAATGACATTGGTTGACAGATGATAAAATGCTTGAAGAATGAGCGCATGAAAGGGGGTGGGGAGCATGGAGCAGAGACTCCTGCCATCCACAGAGGCCTGAAGACAGGCTCAGGCCACAGCTGAGAGAAGCCTGTACGAACTGCCAGTGGCTACCCAGAGGAGTTCCTCTCCTTTTGGTCTCCAGGGTCTTTTTGTTTTGTTTTTAAAGGTTTATTTTATTTTTAAGTGATGTGCATTTGTGCCTGTGGTGTCCAGATGAGGGTGCCAGATCCCCCGGAGCTGGGGTTGTGGCTGTGATGTACCTGATGCAGACACTGAGAACGGAGCTCAGTACCTCAGTAAGAGCAGAGCATCCTCTTAATTGCTGACCAGCTCTCTGGCCCCCTCCAGAATCTCTTGAAGGAAAAGTGACCCAGGAAGAATTGAGCTTTAGAAAAGTATGATAACCTGGATTCTGAACATTTCTTAAGCAAAATTTAGTACTCTCAACTCTGGTAACATGCCACCCCCCTCCTTGCTGCATGTCCTTGTCCACCTCTTCTTAACCGTGTCTAAGTTAGGCCAGGTGTGGTGTACATCCCTTTATCCTGGCACTTGGGAGGAACGGGCAGGTGGATCTCTGAGTTCTAGGCCAGGCTGGGCTATATAGTGAAACTTTGTTTAAAAAGTATTCTTTTAATGACCCAAAGGTGGGACTATGGAGGTATTGAGGTGGCTCTGTGGGTAAAGGGCCTGCTGAGCAAGCCATGAAGAACTGAGTGCAGTGGCATACACCCTAACCCCAGTGCCAAGGGGGTGAAGTGGGGGATCCTGAGGGTGATTTGGCTGGCTGGCCTCGTGGAATGGTGAATCTAAGTCAGTAAGAGAGTCTGTCTCCAAAATATAAGGTGGGGAGGAGATTAACAAAGTATAGTTGGTGTTAACCTCTGACCTCCACACTTGCCCACATAGTTACATACACATACAGAGAGTGCGCGTTGAAAAGCAAATCTGGTGGATATTAAACTGGCTCACATTTCCTCTTCCTGATGAATTCAGATACATTACTCCATTTTCTGGATATCACATTGAGGATGAGAACAGCCCTCCTCTTGGAGTTTAGACCAACAGTGATTCCAAGTTTGAACTCTTTCCCCTTCTCTCTTTCCATGTCTTTCAGCTGTCGTCCGTCCTGTAGTTATTGTGACCAAGCCCGCTCAGTCAGTCAACAGGTTCTCCAGCAGGAGTGAGGATTAAGAAGAAAAAAGACAATTAGACAACATTGTAGCAGTGGGCCCCAGTCAATTCTGAGACTGAAGGCAAATTTAATTTTTTCAATCTGCTTTTTAAACCATTTTAATTACATGCAGGTATTAAGGGCGAGCAGCTCAGTAAGGAACAAACTAGGCAGTGAGCAGAGTCCTGTGGTCACACTCGTGACAGTTGTTTAAAAGGGCTTGTCATAAGGACCAAAATACTTGAGCCCACTTCCTTGTCCAAGCCCAAAATCTTGCCTGAAGCCTACTTCTTTTGTGCCACCCTAAGATTAAAATTCCTGCCTTAACCTACTTCCCAATTGTAGCCTAAAGTTAGGTTCTTGCCGAAACTCACTTTCTTATCATGGCGGACGTCAGATTCCTGCCTGAAGCCCATTTTCTTGTCCTTGGCCAGTGTCAGCACCCCAAAAGGCTCTCCACAGTGTGGTTTGTCTTGTGGCCTGTCTATAGGCTGGTGTGTGTGTCTGTGCGCGTGTGCATGTGCGTGCATGTGCGTGTGTGTGTGTGTGTGTGTGTGTGTGTGTGTGTGTGTGTAGGGGGTGTGTGTGGTCTGCCTGTCCCTTACAAAGGTCTTTGTTCTGTGTTTATTGAATAGTCCAGAAAACATGGTGTAGGGAAGGGGTGAGGAGAGGTACGTTCTACAGAAACCTTTAGCAGTTTTACAGGGAGTCACTCTCCTCACCACGTGCTGATGCAGACAGCGCATGAAGTGGGAAATGGATGCTGTCAACCCACAGCCGCCTGTGGTCTCCACCACGGACGGGCTCTTTGTTTTGTTTAGGTTGTTTTGAGCAGATGTTTACTACAACATGTGTATGCACACACGCATCTTTCCGGGTCCAGGTCCCGGAAGAGTGCAGAGTTTAAGATTAAAGTAAGCAGCACTTGCTGCTCTTGCAGAGGACCCAGGTGCAGTCCCCAGCACCCACAGTGGGGGTCACAACTGTCACTCTGCTTTTAGGGAACTGAAGCCTTCTCTGGCCTCTCAGAATATATAATGTGTTTTTTTTTTTTTTTAAATACATAGCTTCAAGTCAGTTTAATTTTCCATGAGGACCTGGAGAGAGCTCAGTAGTTGACAGCAGTCACCGCCTTTACCAAGGACTTGGGTTCGGTTTCCAATGCCCACGTTTGGCAGCTTGGAGACACCTGCAACTCTGGCTCCACATTTAACGTCACTAATTCACACATTCCTTCCACACACACTCTGGCCTCATACAAACACTCATAAAATACACATCTTTGCTTTCTTTGAGAGAGTTTTTCAAGTCACCTTTTCTGCCCCACCCCCTCCACGCCCCACCCCGGAAACATCTGATGACCTGTCCTTAGATATTCTGTCCTGTCTTCTTGGTCTGTCATTTTCTCCCAAATCCTTTCTATGTCTCTCTTTTGATCTTTTTTTTATTTTTTATTTTTCTCCATTTTAGCCAGACATGGTAGCATAGGCCTTTAATCCCAGCATTTGTGAGGTAGAGGCAGATAGCTCTTCAAGAATCCAAGGGCCAGCCTGGTCTACAGACCCTGTCACAAAAATAAATAAATAAATAAATAAATAAATAAATTCTATTGTCTGTTGTCTCAAGAGAATGTTGTTAATTTTTCTTTTGAGGTTTTTTGTTTTTTGTTTTTGTTTTGTTTTTTGTTTTTTGAGACAGGATTTCTCTGTGTAGCCCTGGCTGTCCTGGAACACAGTCTGTAGACCAAGCTGGCCTTGAATTCAGAAATCTGCCTGCCTCTGCTTCCCAAGTGCTGGGATTAAAGGCAGGTGTGCGCCACCACTGCCCGTCTTCTTTTGAGTATTTTAAAACATTGACTTTATTATGATTGTGTGTAAGGTGTGTGCTACAGTGTTCCTGTGGAGTTGGAAGACAAATCCCTCCTGGGAAGGGACTCAGGCTGTACGTATGGGGCCACCTTGCTAGTCCCTGTTTTTGTTTTTTAACAGTCGGTTTCATATAGCCCAGGCTGGCCTCATTCTCACTATGTAGCCCAAGATGACCTTAAACTCTTGGTCCCCCTGCCTCCCCCTTCCTAGAGTGGAATTAGAGCCTTTTGCTTTACAGCATTGTGCTAGCATCAGCTTCTAGGAGAGAAACAGACTCCTCAGCTTCAGCTTCTTCGTATTTCTTTTAGTTCATTAAACAAACAAACAAACAAACAAACAAAAAACCAAAGAAAAAAAACTACTTACTGTGAACTATCCACCCAGCCCGACATTGGCCCTGGAAAGTAAGGGTTCTTCTTTTGTGTCCGTTTTAATGCCGTTTTGAGACAGGTTCTCTCTGTGGAGTGCTGGCCAGGAACTTCATACGTCAACCAGGCTGGCCTCGAACTCACGGAGCTCCGCCTGCCTCTGCCTCCTTGAGTGCTCAGGACTAAAGGTGTGCGTTTGTCACATCCTGCCAAAAATAAGGTTTCTTGAGGGCACCGTAGCAATTTGATCATCATCACTTGATCATCAAAGTAGTATCTTGAAGAGGCATAGTAGACCTGACTAATCTTCATTGTGTAGATGAGAAAAACAATGACAACAAACCAAAAATCCAGGCTCAGAGGCAGACTGCCTTAATCCAGATTCCACAGTTGGTAAGAAGGTGGGGCGAGAGTTTCAGAGGCACACATGTCAAGCCTTGCAATTCTTCCTCTGTAAACTCACCACTCTACAGGCTTAAAAGTGGTGTGCAGCGTGTTTTGGTCTCACTGTCCAACAGAAACCCTCTAAATCCTCACATCTATCTGTAAAAGATCAAACATATATTCTATGTAGCCCTGGCTGTCCTGGAACTCACTATGTAGACCAGGCTGAGTCTGGAGAGAACCGATTCCTGTAAGCTGTCCTCTGACCCCCATGAGTCTCACGCATGTGCACATGACTAGAATACACAAGCATTAAAAACAACAGCAGCAGCACCTCAAGCAGATGCATCTACGCAGGGCTGGGCACTTCCCGGGTATGGAAGCAGCCCCAGCGCCTGGACCACTCTCCACAGTCCTTACAAAAACCAGTCCACCCCCCTGGCCTCCCGTGTCCACTGAGCTTCACTCCCTCTAAACAAAGTGTGATTTAACATTTTTGTCTATAGTTAGTCTCATGATCCTGGAAGAAGCTAACATCTTCCTGGCCTCCTAATGAAATAAGAACAACGAAATAAGAAAAACATTTTTCAATTTACATTTTATCTTAAGATAGGGTCTCACTCTACCTCAAGCCAGCCTAAATCTTGCCTGCCTCTGCTTCCCCAGTGCTGGGATTAAAGGTGTGCGCTACCATGCCCAGTTGAATTCTTAATCCATTGGTGACTGCACACATTATTTCACAGCTTGCTCAGCACCAGAAGTCATGAGTCTAACGGGTCTGTGGCTGGATGAGTCGGTAGTTCTCAGTTGTGATACAAGTAAGGGAACCTGACGACTTACCCAGTAGACTGCGTTGCATCCAGTCTGTTAGTCATCATGAAAGAAAAAGGATGTGATACCTGGATCCTGTACTCTGGTTGTGGGGTTGGTGTGAAAATGCAAGTAGAAATAATGGTTATAATCAAGTGAAATGGGGCCGGAGAGGAGGCTCAGCAGTCCTTGCAAAGGTTTGTTGTTAGCACATCCGTGGTGCCTCGCAGCCGTGCATACCATAAGTTCCAGAGGCTCCAATGTTCTCCAGAGACTGGCCAACACACTGTGCATGTTTTTGCCTGCATGTGTGTTGAATTAGTATTTAATAAATCCCAAAGGCGTCTCCTCAATGCTTGCTGTTCCCAAATGAAAGACACACACACACACAGCCTTTATATTTTGATATGCCTTAATTAGCACAATAGCTGGGCCACTTCTTAAACTCCATGCAGTTAATCCACCTCCTGCTGATAATCCTGAGTTGTCACTTACTAAATTCTATATTCTATCTTGGCTGCTCTAGACCCAGAAGGCTGTGCAATTGGTCTGCACTCTGGGCTGTGCCCTCCTGGCTCCCTCACATGGTGGCCATTCCTCTCTGGCCTGCGCTCTTCTCAGGCCTGGTGTCTCTCCTCTCTTGTACACACTCCCTGCATGGCAGATCTCCTTTTCCTCTTCCTTTCCTCCTGGTCTGCCCTGACCAGCCATTGGTTGTCAGCATCTTTATTTACCAACCAGAACCAACTAGGGACAGGGACCCTCATTGTCTTATGTGCAGACTCTCATGTAAGCAGTTTGGGAGACCAAAATTAGCCCTAAGCAGCATTAGGCCAAACCTACTGCACATGTATGCATATGGTCTTCTAGAAGAGCAACCAGCGCTTTCACCACTGAGCCATCTCTCCAGCTCTGGTTTCTTTTGTGTGAATGTGTGTTGGTTGGGGCTGTGCCCTGGCGCTCATGTGGTCGTCAGAGGGCACTATAGGCAGGGTGCTATTGTCACCGTGAAACACTATCATGGAAGGCCAAGTTGAGGAAAAAAGGGTTATTTCACTCAGTTCATCATCAAGAGCAGTGATGACAGGAGCTCAAGTGAGGCAGGAGCCTGAGGCAGAAGCTCATTGGGAGGCCAAGGAGGGGTGGGTGCTGCTTACTGGCTCACTCGCTCAGCCTGCTTTATTATAAAACCCAGGACCACGAGCCCAGGTATGGCACCATCCACAATGGGCTGGGGGCTAGGCAACCCCCCATCAATCACCAATTAAGAAAATGGCCTGCAGCCCAATCATATGGAGGGTTGTTTTTTTTGTTTTGTTTTGTTTTTGTTTTTTTTCGAGACAGGGTTTCTCCGTGTAGGCCTGGCTGTCCTGGAACTCTCTGTAGACTAGGCTGGCCTCGAACTCAGAAATCCGCCTGCCGCCTCTGCCTCCCAAGTGCTGGGATTAAAGGCGTGCGCCACCACCACCCGGCTTGGAGGTATTTTCTTAATTAAGGCTCCCTCCTCTCGAATGGCTTTCGTTCGTGTCAAATTGGCGTAAGACTTTCTAGCACAGAGGACAACTGGTGGGAGCCGAGTCTCTCTATCCACTATGTAGGTTCTGGAGCAGGAGCCAGATTCCCCCAGACAGTCATTAGTAGCTAAGGGCAGGTCTCTGAGCAGCAGTGATAGAAGATAGAGGAGTCGTGTCGCCAAGGGGAGAGAACCCAGAACTGTTCTCCTGAGCTAAGTTATTCTAAAATGAAGCTGTAATAATGATAATGAAGTCATTTTGATAATGGTGTAACCAGTTGGCAATTCTTCAAAAAGAAACACAAAATAATCACATGGTGGTAATTTCTTCTCTGGGGTTCACTGCAGCCCTGTATATCCCAGCAGCCCGCGCGCGCGACTTGACAGGGTGGGTTCTGGTTCTCCTTGCACTGAGTTCTTTCCTATCCATGCAAATAAAGTTGAATGTACAAATGAGCCGAGTAAATAACAATATCCAGTGGTAAAACAGGTAAAAATACAGAGTAATAAAGGTCACATGAACTGAAGCCAGGTAAGGCCGCACATGCATTCAGTCAGCACTTACGAGGCAGAGGCAGGTGGATCTCTGTGAGCTTTAAGGCCACCTTGTTCTACAGAGCAAGACCTTCTCTCAAAAGAAAAGAAAAAAAAAATTTTTAAAACAAATTTAAAACTTGCTTATTTCTGGAATTTGTCCATTTAATATTTTCAGACCATAGATTACCACCCTAAAATTAAAGCTGAAATAAGCCAAACAATTGAAAACACCAACAAACGCATGTACACAAATATTCATAGCAGAATTGTTCTCAAGAGCCAAAGAAGCATCTCCAGATGCCCATCAACAGATGGCTGGACAAGTGAGTCATGATCCAAACATACAAAGAGAAGCGCTGTGTGCCAGCATGCATGAGTCTAAAGAGCATTCTAGGGAACTGAGCCACACCCCAAGGTCTGATACATTGTTCATTTATCTGAAGGATCAGAGAGGCACCTTCCAGCCTGAAGTGCGTGCGTCCACAAGGGATTAGGCTGGCTTCAGTATGTGGCAGTTCACTTGGGCGATGGGACTGTGTCAGAGCTGATTGTGTAATACCAGTATTTGCTGGACAGTGCGGCTTAAGTAGTTGATTTTATGTCAGAGGATTTTACCTCATCCACGTAAAGCATCTCTTGCGAATGTCGGAGCTAATGTTAAAGAACAAGTTAAAGAGGGACTTTATACATTTGACCTCAGCACTAACCAGGAAATAAGAAGTGGAAGGCAAATCTTCATAAACATAATCTAGTAGTGGTAGTAGTATTTTTGTTTTTATTTCATCATCATTGTTTTGTTTTGAGGCAAGGTCTTACTGTGCAGCCTCAGGTGTCCTGAAACTCTCTTGGTAGACCAGGCTGGCCTTAGACTCACAGAGATCCATCTGTCTCTGCCTCCTGGAGTGCTGGGATCAAAGGCGTGTTGGCTAAGTATTGCTTTTGTTTGTTTGTTTTGTTTTGTTTTGGGTTTTTTTTTTTTT